>JARBWK010000010.1:120836293-120854011 GCA_030556195.1 Anolis apletophallus
GCTAGAATGTTTCAGGTTTGGAATTTCACAGTTGGAAGAGAGGGAAGCCAACTGCCAAATGAGAGGGGAGGAGTTATGTTCTAGTTGAGAGTGTCCTAAGGACTGAAAGAGAACGGTCCAGTGTTAGTGTGTGTCTTAAGGTCTGCTAGTGAGCAGTCCAGTTAAAGGGTATAGAGACCCTAGTTAAAGTTGCAGGGGTTTATAGAGGTTTAGTGGAAACCCTATAATAGGTCCCCATTGTGTTATGTAACAGAAAAAGTTGTGCCTCTAAGGAAGTTTGAAACCAACCAAGATTGTACCCATGTGTGTCAAAATAAATTGTTTGCATCTTAAAAGGAAAACACCTCTCCTGATTCTTTTATTGGTGGTGGCCCTCAAAGTCAGTGGTCAGCCGGATAAATGGTGGCAGCGTGGTCAAGTGGTCACTGAGAAGTTTTAAAACTCCAGTCAGTTAAATGGTGAAGGGGTGAGACAGTACCCTGCCAATAAACGTGAAGTTGCTGAGGTAACTTCGAGGTTTCCTTGGATTGGAGGTCAGCAGTGTGGACATAGAAAGATTGTCCAGTCTGAGGCCGGTCAAGAAGTGGAGTGGTCACATATTGGCGGCAGCGGTGGGATCTTTAAGAGAGGGTCCACCCTGTCCAGCCGGTTGATTTGAACGTAGCTTCACCGCAGAAGCATTTCCTAAATTTCGTAAATTATGAACCGTTTTCCCATAAAAATTCAAAAATCACTTAGAATTCAAAGCGTGAGCGCCCTCTACATCCGAAGTGAGTTTTGAACCATTTTTAATGGATCAAATAGTATATGGGTATGTTTTGCCACCCCACCCACTCATCCCTGTGGAAAAAGATACACAACTTTGATATTGTGTCCCTTTTCTGCTTCTTTCTTTTTTTGAACAGCAGTCCTCCACACCTCTTGGCAAATCCTATTTGAAATTGGGAGAACTTTTGAAATTAAGTTTACAGAATAGTAGAGTAGTGTGCTGTTAAAAAGGGCAGAAGTCTCACTGAGTGTAACAGTCTTCGGGCATGCCCAAATTAGTTTGACTATAATCTTTATGAAGTTCTTTACAAAGTGTTTTTATCATGTTATTCAGACAAAACAGGTTCACAATGTGACTTACAGTTCCTGCCTTCAGCTTTGCAGTTTAAAAGTATCAGACACAAAGAATGAAGCTGAAAGGAAAGAAGGGAGAAACATGATGGTGATTGGTCCAATTGCCCAGGTGGATGGGAACATAATGATTCTGATCTGATTGTACTCAGTTTTGCAATGCATTTGTTCTCCTTTTGGGCTGCCATGTTCTGTGCTTTTATGACCCTTTTATGGCAATCCTGTGAAATTAGCACTTCTGTACTGAAAAGGCATAAGGCCGTAAGATAGTATTTTATTGCATGCTAATTTTCAGTACAAGATGTGTTGCAATTTTATATAATTTGAATCATACTTTGTTATGCATTTTGTTTTTGTAGTCATTTTTGAGTACTCATGCATAAGGTGAGGCTAAAAAGCACTGAGGATCAGCCTAACAAAGTTCTGTTTGTCAATGGTAGACAATCCACACAGTTTTGATGGCACTTGAAACTGTTCTGGCAGCATCCTATAAAATCCTTGGATTCATCATTTGTTAAGGCAGAACATTCTGAATAGCTAAAGATTTTAATGTTGAAACCATCGTAGGTAAAGTGGCATCAAAAGGCTATAATTGCATAATAAGAAAGAGATCTTCAATGATGGCAACATGACACAAAAAGATAAGGCAGGAAAACAAATCCAGCAAACCCAGATATTTGTTCTCTCAGCAACCCCATCACTCCCTCTATCGCAACAGGATGAAATAGCTGCTACTAGATCATAGCAGTTCCCAGCTACCTGGTGTCTTAGTAGAACTGATGAAGAGAGCTCATATCTGAATTGTTGCCCAGTTCTTCTAAAGTTTTTAACTGCTGGTATGAGCTGGCTGCCTGATCAAAGAAAGGCACAGAAAGTATAGCTCTGCACTGGATGAGAATCTTCTCTTATGTTTGTATTTCAATTTTTAGTGTCTTGCGGTTCAAATATTACAACTGAAAGAAGTTATTGCGGATTTCAGATCAAGAAAAGGAAATGGGGAGTAATCTTTGTGCCTTTTTGTTCCCCTTGGCTTTTAGTTTGGAATCAGATTGTAAAAATAATTGACTCATCCTCACTTCAAATACTTGTTTCTGAGTCAATTTCTGGTTTCCCTGTGTTGCCACACCTCTAGAATTGGTTCTAATTATCTGGTTAAACTTTAAAAACTATCTGCATTTCAAATTACCATTTCATTCACTTGACAAAGACTCTAGAACAGGCAGGAACAGTTGAATTGTCATTGCATTTGCTGACCAAAATGTACCTCGATTTCTGTTCAATTAGTGGCATTACTAGGGGATTGTGCAGATGCAAAACATTGGGGAACACAGAAATTATTGTCAATATTTTTCTGTAGTGTTTCCTTACAATTTTATTTTTTTATATAATTTTGGCTAGATATAGCTAACATTTTCAAAAGACCAACTTATATGTACCGTATCAATTGCTCTGAGGCCCCATTTACACTGTTTTTGCTTCCAGATTATCTACTTTGAACTGGATTTTCTGACAGTGGAGACTCATATAATCTAGTCCAAAGGAGATAATCTGGGATCAGATACTGGATTATTTAGCAGTATAGATCCAGTTTGAGTAGAACCTTTCCCATTCTGCCTACTGCCCTGTGATTTCAATTATACTACTTCTTTCTTTTCCTTTTCCTTCATGAAACTTCCTATAAAATATCTTCTTTTAATACGAATCATGTTTTTTTATAATAGTTATGTGGTAATGAAGGAAGTTTGTTACTGTTGCACACCAAGGCTGTGAAAGCCATTTGTTGTGTTGAAACTTTTGAAACTTTGGCCTCAGGATGTTTTCATTTTTAACTTTCAGAATAACTGTCCATAGTCATCCTTTCTGGAATTTTAGGGAGTTGAAATTCAAAGTATTAGTGTAGCCAGAGACTGAGAATCACTACCATAAGCTATAGGTACCTTGATTAAAGGTATAGGTAAAAGTTTTCCCTGACATTAAGCCTAGTCGTGTCCAACTCTGGGGGTTTCTGCTCATCTTCATTTCTAAGCTGAAGAGCCGGTGTTGTCCATAGACACCTCCAAGGTCATGTGGCCAACATGACTGCATGGAGCCCCATTATCTTCCCGTCATTTGTATATTTTCAAACTGCTAGGTTGGTGGAAGCTGGACCTAACAGCGGTAGTTTACTCTGCTTCCCAGATTTGAACAACCAACCTTTCGGCCAGCAATTTCAGCAGCTCAAAGGTTTAACCCACTGTGCCACCAGGGCCCCCCAAAATGTGTTCATGTGTTTTCACAAACAAATAACTCTGAGATGCATATCTGTAGTCCTTCTTAATACATGTGTTGAGTGTCTAAGGGTCCTGTCCCACTATACTTTTGTGGGATTTGTAATAGAGAAGGACATTTACAATTGCCAGCCAGAGAATTCTTGGGTTTCATTAAACTATAAAGCTCAGAATTCCTCTGAACATTGTCACGGCAGTATAGCAATGTAGTGTCATAACGCTATGATTTTAATGGTCTTGGAATCATGGTGCACAAGTGTACCCACACACACCGTTTTTATTTATTACCTAGATTTCAAAGGGACTCTGGTTTAAAGGGAAAAAAAGGTTGTGCTTAGTCTTGACATACTTGTAGATATCTGGTAGTTCCTAGTGGCCTCCCATGCATTTACTAACTAGGACCAACTCTGTAGAGCTTCCATAACAAGATGAGATTCAATGTGCATATGTAGGTCATGGATACGTTATTGTCTTCAATTCATTAAGGTGATGTTATTCACTAGGAACTAGCACATTAGATTTGCAAAAATATTCAGGTTAAGCAGCATTCTGCAATATAATCAGAAGATACTGAAGGTAGTGGAATTGTGAATTGAACTCTAGGGAACCTATTAGGCTTTGTAGTAAACTTTGTACTCAAAGTGTCAAGGTCTCCCATGCATAATATAACAATGAAACATGTCGAAAGGGTGTTCTGAGGCTTGTTGTACTATGTGTAATGAATGAGATCTTCTACTTCTGTTTTCACTAATGTTTGTGTTTCTAATTAGTTGGAAGACAGAAAGGTGTTGGAATAACTTTTAAAAGTATGAGATACTGATTTGCAAACTCAGGAAGTATGCCAGATGTGTGTGTCTGTCTATCTGTCTGTCTGGGGTGATTATTCATGAATTAAGGTATCCAGCAGAGATGGCTTGTAAGTGAAAATCTCTAACTGTGTAAATGGATTTCCACATGGCTACATGTTGATCTGCTTGGTTGAATAAGCTTTCTGGGCAGTGTGCTCCACTACCTATTTCCCCTACAGCTGTCCAGCTAATGATGTATTGTCAAGAACGGGCACCATTCAAAATGGAAAGGCCATGCAAATAAAGCCTTTTCTTGCTTATTTAAAATTCTAATTAATTAGACTGCCTTAGCCATTTTAAGGGGGGGGGGGGACATATTACCAAACAGTTTGTGTTGCTGGGACTATTTTGTTCATCAATTTTCTCCCATCTTATGCTGTTAACCTATAAAAGTCATTGCTTGTACTTTTAATACACTGTTCTCCCTTTTACTACTTTTGAACATTGCACTTGGAAGTCAGCTTAAATCTCTCTTAATTTCTTAAAAGTTATCTTGGGAGATGGAGGGAAAGTGGTGGAGGCTGATGGTCTCCGTATTATTATTGGGGTGATGTATCTGCTTTGTGTTTTAAATTGAACTTAAAGGATTTGTACAAGGTGCTTGAACATGTTTCCCCAAATAGATTTTCTTAATGATAGCTCTGTTAAAGTCCAAGTGAAACTCAAGCCCCATCTACATGGCCCATATAATCCAGTTTCTGAATACAGATAATCCAATTTAAATCAGATAATCTGCATTCAGAAACTGGATTATATAACAGTGTGTATGGAGTTTCAGAACATATTCACCGCCTTACTAATGGGTGAGCTACCAGTTGGACCAGTGTCAAAAATATCACCTACATCTTGAGGCTAAGAGACTAAATATGTGGCACAGCTGGCTGGGTGTCAGCTGCATAAGATCTCTACTGACCAGAAGGTCATGAGTTTGAAGCCTGCTCGGGTCGGGGTGAGCTCTTGACCATTGTGTAGCTCGTTGTTAACCTTTGCAACCCGAAAGGCAGTTGCATCTTTAAAGTAGAAAATTTAGATACCACTTTGTGTGGGAAGGATAAATTTAACTGATTTCCGAGGCCATAAATCTCCAGGAAGTACACAAAAAAGAATGAAGGAATGCGACAGCTCCCCCTGGTGGCCAGAAAGCTGGAATGTTAAATTGCCTCTATGTCTGTCTATATATGTTGTATGTCAAATGGCATTGAATGTTTGCCTGTATATGTGCATTGTGATCCGCCCTGAGTCCCCTGCGGGGTGAGAAAGGCGGAATATAAATGATGCAAATAAATAAATAAATAAATAATAGTTTGCAGACTGAAACATATTGTGGAAACAATGACTAAAAATAATATAAATGATATATGTTTATCTTCTCTATTTGGTATGTTAAAACTTAAGAGATGGATGCTATCTGCTTGGTCAATTGTTAAGAAATTATAATAGAAAAAATAGAAAAATGCATAATATCAATGATACAGAATTCATAGAAGCAGATACACAAAAATCTATCTATCTATATAGATATATATGAATGTGTTTAATTTTGTATGTACAATACAGAAAGAGAGTGAGAGCGAAACAGATTGATATAAAAGGCAAGTAGACAGGCAGATGGGAACAGAACCTTGAGAAAGAGAAGTATGGGAGATGTGTCCTTCAAGAGCTATCTTAAGAATTGACTATAAGAATCTTTTCATACTGAGAGGTTGTGGTTAATTCAGAAGAGCTTTTGACCCCAAGAGTTATAGATGGAAAATATGTTTGATGTAAATACAGAAAGAGAGACAGCATAACAAGGATAAACACATAAAACATTAACTTATGAACAATCTAAATGAAAATTATCGAACTTTCTTTGTAGATATTAATAATAAAAATTAGAAAAGTTTTAATGTGGTGTAATCTGCAATGAAAAATTCAGTTTAGTTTCTATTGGAAAAACTGGAAAAGGATATATGAAGACAAGGAGACAATGCGAGAAGATAGAAGAAGATACAACCAATGGACTTATAATTATAATTGTTAGAATCCTCAACATATTATGTAATATGTGTTAAAGAAATAGAGATGAAGACTTGTTGTAACAATGATAGCATTATAAAATAACTCCTCATTCCTCAACTTTCACCCTCTTTGTTTTCTCTTCGTGACATACCAGACATTTGTAAAGGTGCAACTAACCATATAATCTATCATCCCCAAATTTCTCCTTCCCCTTCCCTTGTCCCCCCCTATACTTTACTAGTAAATGTTTAATAAAAAATATTCAGAAAAAAAGAAATACAGTATTTCCTGGCATATAAGACTACTTTTTAACCCAAGAAAATCTTCTCAAAAGTCAGGGGTTGTCTTATACGTGGGAGTCGTCTTATAGAGCGGGTGCTGAAACTGTGGGGGTGACATGCGCCTGGAACTCTAGTGAACTCTAGGGAACCTATTAGGCTTTGTGGTGAACTTTGTACTCAAAGTGTCAAAGTCTTATACATGGGAGTCGACTTATACACCAGCAGTCATCTTATACACCAGAGTCGTCTTATAGAGCAGGTGCTGAAACTTCCAATCTGGATCGGACAATCTGTGGTTGCTGCATATGGTGGAGGGAGCTCAAAAATGGCAGCGGCTGCGTCCCTGCCGCATGCAGCAACTGTATGAAAGCATTAAGGGTGACACTGTACAAGTATGGTAGAAGAAAATCCATCAAGATTCATGTACTTAATGTGGTCCCGATGGTGAGGTGAAAGGGTGCCTCACTGGGAAGGTGTAAGTGAAAGGCGGAGCAAGCTGCAGACGTCCGGGGCGCCTGGGGTATGGAAAAAAGAGATAGAGTGGCTCTGGGCCCAGAAAAACAAACCTCTTTTACCTGGCTGGCCTGCCCTTGTATCCTATTACCGTACCTCCTCCTCTGCCTCTCAGATCTCGCTCCTGAAGACTGCAGTGAAGCGGTGCAGGCGCACGTATGCGAGATCTGAGAGGCAGAGAAGGAGGTACAGTAATAGGAAAATTACCAAATTGAAATCAGATCTGATGCTTTTAAACTTTTTATTTGCTGTGCGTTGGAAGAGGGGTAGTCTTATACAGCAAGTATATCCCAAACTCTATATTTTAACTGGAAAAGTTGGGTCGTCTTATATGCCCAATCATCTTATACGCCAGAAAATATGGTATGTTGTGCAAGCAATGAACACCAGCTGCATTCCTCATAGTAAAATTTCTAGTCTCATAATTTTGTGTTTTCATTGAATACAACAACTTGTATTGTATGAAATAGACACAGGAAACTCCCTTGCATCACCTGATGGGCAGTAAGCCCACCAGTTGTCCAGATGGGGTAGAAGAGGCCTAGGATGCTGAAATCACCACATTTGGTGGGTTGAATTAATTATTCTTCTTTCTTTTCTTTTCTTAGGAAAAGGAAAGTCTGAAAGCTTGTGTACTGGTAAACTCTTCTGATTCTATTTTACTAAGGGGATCAAAATAAACATTCACCAATTCCTCTGATTTATATGACTGTGAATTGAAACCTTCTCTATGAGCCAGACCAAGTCTTTCAACCCTAGCATTTACCACCAGAAAATAAAGACAAGACCTCAAAACTGGAATTTAAAATAGTGTGAATAATTGGATTTTAAAAGGAAAGCATTGTAAAGCAGTGAACAAAACTAACTTCTAGCTGTGTGAGCAATGAGGGAAGTGTAAATGTATCCTGCATCAACCGGATTCCAAATTAGGAACACTTCATCACTTCATGAGGTACGTCAATGCACCAGTACGTCAATACTTTTATGAATGAGCCCACCAGCTCCCATCCTATGTTGTAGAGCAGTGCTGTCCAACTTCTACCGGACCTAGGGCCAGACTTCCAGTCACTGATGACCTGGGGGGCCGCTCCGCACCACTCCGCCCCGCCCCTGGCCCCACCCCCGGCCCCGCCCCCTCCTCCTAAAGTGTCACGCCAGCCTCAGAAGCGGCGATTTCGCTTCTGAGGCTGGCGTGACCCTTTCGGAGGGAGGGCAAAGCCAACGGGAGCCCTCCATGGCTTCGCCTCCCTCCTAAAGTGTCACGCCAGCCTCCTCCTCTGTTCTGCCTCTCCCACCGGCGCACCGATCAGGGTGCCGGTGGGAGAGGCAGAATGGAGAAGGCGTGCTAAAGAGGAGGAAGGAAAGCGCTTGCCTTCCTCCTCTTTAGGCACGCCTCCTCCTCTGTTCTGCCTCTCCCACCGGTGCACCGATCAGGGCGCCGGTGGGAGAGGCAGAACGGAGAAGGCAGGCCTATGGAGGAGGAAGGGAAGCGCTCGCCTTCCTCCTCTTTAGGCATGCCTCCTCATCTGTTCTGCCTCTCCCACCGGCGCACCGATCAGGCGCCGGTGGGAGAGGCAGAATGGAGGAGGAGGCGTGCCTAAAGAGGAGGAAGGGAAGCGCTGCCTTCTTCCTATTTAGGCACGCCTCCTCCCTCCCCGCCTTCCCTTCCTCCTCTTTAGGCCCCCGGCATTCCCAATTGGTGTGCTGGGGGGAGAGGCAGGACGGAGGAGGAGGAAGGGAGCAGGCGGGGCTGGGTGACGTCAGGCTCGGCGCCGGCGCCATACCTAACATCACCCAGCCCCGCCCCCAGAGATCGATTTTTAAAAAAAAAATTAAAAAAAATTAATAATTTTTGCAGGGTAGGCGGGGGCCGTAGGGAAGGGGCTGGGGGCCGTGTACGGCCCCGGGGCCACCAGTTGGACAGCCCTGTTGTAGAGAAACTTCTGGCGCGGCTATGTCACAAAAATATTGACGAACTAGCGCATGTCACCACTACAGTAACACAGGACACTCCCTGTGTTGCATTGGATCAATGGTGGAAGCCAGGTTGCTGACACTTCCCACCGTGGGATGGGGCAACAAATGAGTTGGGTGATCCCCAAGTCCCCCAACAGGCACCATCAGATTCGCCACAATGCATGGCAATACCAGTGGCAAGTTTGATGAAGTCTTAGGGCTGCTTAACCACAACCTTAGTGATCTTATTAAAATGCTTTTAGTTTCCTTCAAACTTCCTCAATGGTTTGATCAGAACAGGAAGCATTAAATGCTTATTGAGTTTTAATTTGGATGGCATTCAGCAGCAAATCTAATCAGATCACTGAACCAGTTAAAAGTATCATTTAAATTCATTTACCGGCCATTCAGTTGCAAGCTGACTGTGGCAAAATCTCCATGTACTTTGGGTTTTGGGACCCCTGAATAAAAGAGCTGGAAGACCTAGATATTTCTGCAGAGGTTTTCCCTCAGGTAAAATATACGATTTTATTTGTGTTTTCCCACTTTTGTGAGGATCACACATCCCTAACTCCAGCAAATGTGATGGGTTAACTGTAAACTCTTCCTCACCCCAGAGGCTGGGAAGAAATAACCAAGAATGGGCAGAGGAGCAGAAAATTTGTCAACAAAGAATATTTTCTTCTTCTTCTTTTTGTTACAGTATCATTGTATTTTACGTCTGGACAGTTCAATGAAAAACTATAAGTGGCACTCTTTCTCAGCCATTGATTTCTCATCTCCAGCAGCAGTGAGTTTAGGCATGCTGCTCATGTGTAAAGTAATTTACAAATATAGCATTTCTTTCTCTGTCCTCTTGCAAAATAAATACTAGCTTCTGAACTCCACCAAATGGATGAAAGTTTTCTTTATTATCCTGGCTGAGATGGGAGGAAGACTTTTTACTCTTGCTTATTTATCATGGCTCTAGAGCAGGCATTGGCAGACTTTTGGACACAGAGGCCACAATGTGTTTTACAATTTGACAAACGGGCCAGGCCAGTGGCAGATGGTGGAGAGTGTTTGTGTGAACTAAAAAATTGCATGTAAAAAAGCCTCTCTATTGGTGCCCCCTTTTCGTGGGGGAGAGGCTTGTGTACCCTAATGAAGTTGTGAGCTATGCTGGCGGTGGCATAATAGCCACCGGTAGGGCCTCCCATGCCAGACAGGTCACAACCAAAGGGTCTGACAAAGAGCGTTAATGGGCAGGATGGGCTCTCTAGCCTTTTGGCAACCATCCTAAGAGAAGGAAAACTCTAATTTCAAACCCGGACAGATGGTGCTCATCTAACCCTGTAAAGTCAACCATCTAGAGAAGGAAACTCAAATCAAACCTACGACCTGAGGACCTCGCTGCCACCATCCTAAGCTTGCTAGGCCCCGGCAGACAAACCTTTGGTTTAAAGGTTGAGGCCAGTTTTGTGCATGCTGCACTCCACCAGAAAAATCCATTGCACAGGCTCGAAAGACACATCCAACCTCCGAAAAAGTATCAACACTCTTGTAGAATCTTTGTTTGCGAAGTAATGCCAGAGAACATGTAAAATCCATAACAAAATTTTGCCCTTTAAAGTGCAGCCAAAGCAACAAGTGTAGACCCAGGAGTTGCCAAAGCATGAATAGTAAGGGCCATTGTACACAATAATTAAAACCTGAGAAGAAGCAGGCTGGGGGGGGGGGCGACATTTAGCCAAAGTGCATGAAGAATCAGGAGGAATCAGGTGAAGGGCTGGTAAACACATGTTTAAAAGGTGCCCTTTAAACCCAATTCTTTCTGAGAAACACACATCTTTCCATGCCTGTGTATCCCAGCAGGCATGGAAAACACATGCTTTCCTTCTCTCCTCCTGTGTGGACTTCTCAAGAGTACTTGCATTTCTGAAGGCAAATACAACTCTCTCGAATTCTGTTTTTTACGCTTTGTAATGTTAAACAGAACTTGAATTAACAATTGGGGGGAGACAGAGTTCCAAGAGAAGAGGGGGGGGGTATTTTAAAAAGGCTCTGTTATGCGTTGGACTTCATATGCGCATATGCACATTTCTGGAATGAATTTTTTTTAAACTTCCACTGGATGTCCTCCGCCCACCCTCCATCTTTGTGTTTTTTTAAAAAAAAAAAATAGCTGTGATGATGGCGGGTGGCCTATGCAGCAGGACTGACAGGTTTGGATTCTCTTTGAGGTCCCGCATTTAAAAAACCCAATTCTTTGTCCCAAATTTTGGTGCTGTCTGGAAGAACCCTATGATAAGGGGTTTTTTTATTGTTACTCAAGAATCCACAAATGCTGCAGGGGAGAGCTTCCAGAGCATGGGAGGAGGTGCCATTTTGAATTGCCACTCCAGAATCCCCCAGCCATTGGGAGCAGCTGTCCCCAAAAGATACTGTTCTCCAAACCCAGAAGCACTACCATGGGATATCAAGAATACCCATATTTATTATTCTGGGGGTACAGAAAGATTTACATGTATTCGGAAACCATGAAGTATGTTAGTGTGCCAATGTGAAATCGAGCAGTAATAAAAACACAGAATTGCAGACTCTCACAAGAACCACCACTCTCCAACATTAGTACAAAAAGGGTTAAAAGGTTACATTTGGTCAATTTTAGATTTGGTTTGATTTTTTGGGGTGCTGATTCAGAAAATTGCATTTGATAGACCACTTCAGCTCTAGTTTTTGATACAGAACATATACCATCCAGTAGTCGCCCTCTGTTTGCCCAGAGAAAACCATATTTAATAAGCCTTGGCACCGTAAGAGGGTTTTGCAAGACCAGTCTCTCTCATTGCAACAGTGTAGTAATGGTGAGACCACAGACCATATTTTACTTCTTGTGGACCACTGGTGAGAAAGCATGGTGCAAATCATCTCAATAGATTTAACCCAGATTTTACCTTTCAGGCCATGCTATTTTATTATTTCATCTGAAGTTTACTAATTTGCTTACTTGGTTGTTTTCAGGGAAAAAAGTTTTCTATTTTTTTTTTAATTATGACAATTCTTTATTATGGTAAATAAAAAATTCTTCCATAAGAAAAAGCACAGAAGATTTATGAAAATAGCCTTATTTTCTTTATTTCTGTTTTTTTTTAAAAAATAAAAAGAGCAGTTTTACTACAGCAATAGCTCTCAGCTACTAATTTATCATCCACATCAGTTTCCAATATGCTTAAATTAGCATTTTATGGTATTTCTTTACTGCGTTTCTTCACACCCTTGTGAACATGCAAAAGATTTTACAAAATACATTCAGTCAACAGTTATGATTGATAGGTTCATAAAAACAAGAAGCAACATGCCTTTAGGAAATCATGTAGTTTGTCTATTGAATAAAGTTTCTGCATGTTTTTTAAAAAAAAGATAGCTTTTTTTTGTTCATATTTTTATTTTATTTTATTTATTTATTAAATTCGACTAGCTATACCGCTCTCTCTGGAGCCCAGAGCGGTTTACAGAAAGTGAAGCAGACATAGAAGGTACATTAAAATACAGTTTAAAATACATTAAAACGCATTAAAACAATTTAAAGCCCCCCAATAAACATGTGGCAGGCCAAAATTAAATAGTGGCATGTCAGGCGGAACCATGGACAACAGGCCAAATGCCAAATGCCATTCTAAAAAGCCAAGTTTTTATCGCTCTACGGAACGGCAGGAGGGCCCGAATGGCCCGGATCTCCTTGGGGAGGCCGTTCCACAAAATTGGAGCGGCTGTAGAGAATGCTCTCCACCGTGTGGTGGCCAGTCTGCAGACTCCGATGCTGGGCACCTCCAACAAGTTGAGCCCCTCGGAACGCAGTGATCTCCCAGGCACATAAGGGGTAAGTCGCTCCCTCAGGTACACTGGCCCCAAACCGTACAAGGCCTTAAAAGTTAGAACGAACACCTTGAAGATAACCCGGAATTCAATTGGAAGCCAGTGCCGCTCGCGCAAGAGTGGAGTCACGTGGTCAGATCTTAAGGCTCCTGAGAGCAGGCGGGCTGCAGCGTTCTGCACCAGCTTAAGTTTCCGGATCACCGACAAGGGTAGGCCAATGTAGAGCGCATTACAGTAATGAGCCTCAAGATGACCGTGGCTTGGATCACCGTGGCTAGGTCGCAGCGGGAGAGGTAAGGAGCCAGACGTTTTGCCAGACGCAGATGAAAGAAAGCTGTCCTGCAGGCACAGCCAATCTGCTCCTCCATGGACAGTTGGGCGTCCAGCCGGACCCCCAAGCTTTTGACAGATGGTTGTGGGCGAAGAGCCGCACCATCAGACGCCGGCAGCTGGGTCTCTACCCCCTCCGGGCGGCCCAGCCACAAGATCTCCGTCTTCGCCAGGTTCACCTTCAACTTACTGGCTCGCAGCCATCCAGTAACGGCCTCAAGGCAGAGATATTAGGAGTGACTTGAGAAACAACAAGTCACTTCTGGTGTGAGAGAATTGGCGGTCTGCAAGGACGTTGTCCAGGAGATGCCCGGATGTCTTGATGTTTTACCATTCTTTTGGGAGGCTTCTTTTGTGTCCTTGTATTTGGAGCTGGAGCTGACAGAGGGAGCTCATCCGTGCAGTGAGGACAGGTGGGGATGTGTGGATTTCAGTTGACCACTCGTAGAAACATGGTTACATGTAAGCAACCATACCTTCTTCTTTGTGGTCACTATGAAATGCTCACATATGGTAGATTAGCAAGCTACCCACTGTGGTCGGTGGGTGTCATGCCATCATTGAGAAGCTGGTTGCCTCTTGGAGAGGACGTCCAGCTTGTAGTGGGCAGCAAAGGTGAGTGGAGTTGCCCAAATTGCTGTCCTGCAAACATCTTCAAGTGGCACTCCATGCATGAAAGCCAGCGAAGACGAGACCGCTCTTGTAGAGTGGCCTTTGATGGTAGCAGGAGGGTCCCTACCCGTCTTCAGGTAAGCCAGCTGAATTGTGGATGTCTCCCAACCTGAAATCCACTGAGCGGAAACTGGTAGGTCGGTTGTATCAGATCTATACTTCAGGAAAAGTCTAGGTGACTTTCTGACAAATGCTGTCCTATCAATGTAAAAAGCAAGTGCTCTGCGGCCATCCAACAAGTGGAGAGACCACTCTAAATCCATGGTGGGATTCGGACAAAAGGCAGGAAGAACAATATCCTGGGACATGTGAAAAGTCAATGAGACCTTGGGGAGAAAAGCAATATTAGTTTGGAGAAATACTCTATCTTCACTTTAACCTCAAATAAGGTGGGTCTACATGGAGAGCACAGAGCTCACTAGCTCTTCTGGCTTAGGACATGGCCACCAGGAAAGCCATTGTCCATGGCACATATGACATATCCACCATAGCCATTGGCTCTAAAGCAGAAGTGATGTAGGAGCAGCTAAGGGATTTGTGCCCTGCTGCCTTGCAAACGTCCCAAAGCGGCTCTACTTAGCCACATAAGAGTGTTTTGTGGATGCTGCTTGAGCTGCATCAAGGATGGCTCTTACAGGCTTGGAGAGGAGAGGGGTCTGATGCGCGATGCAGTCAGACATAGATGATGAACATCCGGGTGGAGCAGGTGGCCAGAGTGATGAGTGAGCAGATCCAGCCAGCACTTGATTGGAAGGAAGTCAGTTTGAGAGAGAGAGAGAGAGAGAGAGAGAGAGGGAGGGAGGGGGAGGGAGGGAGGGAGGGAGGTTCCTAAATGCTGCTGCTTGCAAGGGCGGAAAAAGGAACTAAGGCTATAGCCCCACCCGTGCCTTATATGTGCTTCCTGGAGAGCGGGTGGGGCCAGAGCCACTTGGAGCTAGAGAGCTTGTTAGAAGGTTCCAACCTGCTGTGCATGTGTGGTGATTACTACCATATGTGTGCTTTTCATAGTGACCACAAAGAAGAAAAAATATTTCATTTAGATCAGTATTCTGTTTCAAAAAATGTTGACTATTTTAAAACTTTTTAAAACTTCCAGAAACCCCTACAGTGAGGACTCTGAACTTTGTGTATGGCTGTTTTTGAGCAATTTTGTTGGGAGCGGAAATAAAAATACTAGTGAAGTGTCTGTGAAATGCCTTTCCCTCTGAAACACCAGGCTCTCTTTAGATCCTCATTCATCTTGGCATTTTGAACTCCACGGAGCCCTTGCATCCTTAGCCAACTCTTTCTGAAGCTGAAAAGTACTGTGTTGACAACCATGGATTATTTATTTCTTCATTATGTATTTTTGGAGCACCACGAGAACCAAGAAATCTTGTTAGAAAATAAAAACGTTGAGCAGCTGGAGACCACCACTTCAGTTTCAAGCCCTGCTTCCCTCAACATTTCTACTTATCTTCCAGATTATTGCCTGAGTTTTGAATGTAACACTGGGATGTTTGTCACAATTCAGTAGTTGCCCATGTATTTGTCGAAATAGATATAACCTGATTTGATAGCAGCTTCTGTATCATTTTGTAATCTCTTTGTTCTTCCCCCTTTGTTTTTCCTTTAAAGCTAAGCAATGCCGGGTGCCTTTATCTGAGTGAAAATCCAAATAAATATGCCTCTCAGGTACATGATTGCTCACAAAGAACCTAGGTCCCACCCAATTCAATGCGGTTTTACTTCTAAATAGGTGTGCATTTAGCTGTAAAATTAGGCTTCAGGCAAAAGAGAAAAAAACTTTTAAAAGAATAATTTAACAAAAGAGAATATTTATGAAAATTTATTGGGATTTCTATCTAACCTTTCAGCTAGGCATCAACATCGTTTATGTTATTGATTTCCTTTCCTTTTTGTCTTTTCTTTTTGACTCCTGGCAACTTATCCTTACCATCTCCATCATAATATTGTCATGTTCTGTGAAATTAGCCGGTGTGAAAGACTTTTAAAAATGTGTCCTGTTTTGTGCAGACTTTCATAGACAAACTGACAAAAATAGTTTAGAATTAATGCAAAGCTGTGCCTTCCCCACATGCTGAGTTTTTGCCGTGGATGTTAAAATAGTTTGAAGAAACCCAAACATCTCACAAATTTATATGAATAAAGACATCACATCTACCATCACATTAGAGAAGGAAGATGTTCTATTACCTCAGGCAGCCTTACTAAGGAAGGAAGCTTCCAGCGGAGATGTTCTGTAATTTTACAGTACCTAGTTGCCTGTCTTTTTGCTTCTCTGAAGGGGAATGTGGTATAGTGTTTCCTTAGTAGACGTTAGAGGAATCACATGAACTAATATTTCAGGGGGAAAGTAAGTTAATATTGCATAATAAGAAAAGTACTTAGGACTGACAGCATATACGTTAACTAGATTTGCAAATATTTTCCTAAATTACTTTTTTTGTGTTCAGGACTTTACAGTGAATGACTCAGTGTTTCAACCTGGCAGTCACATTTGATTCGCATCTCCCCTACAGAAATGACAATATTGACTCGTTCTCAGAACTTAGCCATAAAGAGTGTCTACTCAGATATATGTGGACTTGTAAAACATAAGTAAACTCTGATTACCCAGTAATACCTGCTTTTGTTTTGTTTCTTAGTGATACAAAAATGTTTTATGAGTTTCACCATTTTTGTCTACTAGGATAGACAAATACAATGGATCAGTAACTTCTTTTTTATCACCACATTTTCTTTGCATGTTACATTAGTGCATGTAATATGACCAAATGTGATGTCACATCACTTCTGGATTCATTTTCAGCCATTTATGACAGATTGGTTTTTTGGGGAGGGCTTTTTTTGGGGGGGGGGGATAACATTTTAAAGTCTAAAGAAAGTTTGAGAAGATGAGGTGTTTGGGAAAACAGTTGCATTTTGTAGTAGTTTTCAGCTGTTGGTGGTAAAATGGGAGTAAAAGAATCACCTCCTCAATAAAACACTTGTAGTGTTCAATGACTAAATGTATGATAATCCCTGACCAAGCTCTGTATAAAATGCCCTCAAGAGCACTTTATTTTTTGGTTGTACAATTAAATCCTACCTCATCCCCCGGATCCCCTCCATGATACTTTACATCGCCCTATCTCCCAGTGTTTTTTAAAAAAAATAAATTTTAATCTTTAATTTCGGCCCTGCCCACAGTGATCATCTTTAGTGTCTTAATGTTTTGGTTTTATATTGCTGTGTTGTTTTATTTACATTGGTTTTGTATTTTAAGTTATTTTATTTTTAATTTTCTGTTGTGCTCTTTTGTTATTGGTAGGTTACATACCTGTGACCATCTTTCTTCGAGTGAAGCTCTGTGAATCCACACTTATGAAGTTTGCGCGCCAGCGCGGGCTTCCCAACGGAAACTTTTCCAGTTTAAAACTTTTTGGCGGTAGCTCCGCCCAGCCAACCCGGAGGGCATAAAAGGCGCCTCCAGCGCGCCCACGCCATTCCTTACGCCACGTAGCAACAAGGAAGGGTGGTTTGAGAAAGAGGGGATGGCCGGGCGGGTCGTGTGGATTCACAGAGCTTCACTCGAAGAAAGATGGTCACAGGTATGTAACCTACCATTCTTCTTCGAGAGCTCTGTGAATGCACACTTATGAAGATTTACCGAGCTAAGGTAAAGGAGGTGGGAACAAACCAGCCAGATTGTAGAAAAATGAACAGGTTTATTGCAACCAGCAACCTGAATAAATAACATGTTAACACATAATATATATGAGTAGGAGGCAGGCTCCCACTTGTAAACACAGTGCAACAAGCACCATTCATGTCAGGCACGCAGGCCTCAAACATAAGTGCAATCATAGCAGAAGTGCAACAAGCACCATT
>JARBWK010000010.1:120854111-121012048 GCA_030556195.1 Anolis apletophallus
ACCTGCTTTGTTTTGTTTCTTAGTGATACAAAAATGTTTATGGGGGTTTCACCATTTTTGCTCTACTAGGATGAACGGAAATGCAATGGATCAGTAACTTCTTTTTTATCACCACATTTTCTTTGCATGTTACATTAGTGCATGTAATATGACCAAATGTGATATTACATCACTTCTGGATTCATTTTCAGCCATTTATGACAGATGGTTTTTTGGGAGGGCTTTTTTTTTTTTTTTGGGGGGATAACATTTTAAAGTCTAAGAAAGTTTGAGAAGATGAGGTGTTTGGGAAAACAGTTGCATTTGTAATGTAGTTTTCAAGCTGTTGGTGGTAAAATGGGAGTAAAATCACCTCCTCAATAAAACAGTAGTGTTCAATTATTCAATGTATATGATAATCCTGACCAGCTCTGTATAATGCCCTCAAAGAGCACTTTATTTTTAGTTTTGTACAATCCTCCTACCTCATCCCCCGGATCCCCTCCATGATACGTTACATCGCCCTATCTCCCAGTGTTTTTAAAAAATAAATTTTAATCTTTAATTTCGGCTGCCCACAGTGATCATCTTTAGTGTCTTAATGTTTTGGTTTTATATTGCTGTATTGTTTTATTTACATTGGTTTGTATTTTAAGTTATTTTATTTTTAATTTTCTGTTGTGCTCTTTTGTTATTGGTAGGTTACATACCTGTGACCATCTTTATTCAGTGACTCTGTGAATCCACACTTATGAAGTTTGCGCGCCAGCGAGGCTTGAGAAGCTTTTTCAGTTTAAAACTTTTGGCGGTAGCTCAGCCCAGCCAACCGGAGGCATAAAAGCGCCTCAAGCAGCCCTGCACGCCATTCCTTACATACATGTAGCAACAAGGAAGGTGGTTTGAGAAAGAGGATGGCCGAGGCGGTGGTGTGGATTCACAGAGCTTCACTCGAAGAAGATGGTCACAGGTATGTAACCTACCATTCTTCTTCGAGAGCTCTGTGAATGCACACTTATGAAGATTTTCCGAGCTAAGGTAAAGGAGGTGGGAACAAACCAGCCTGATTGTAGAAAAATGAACAGGTGTTTTGCAACCAGCAACCTGAATAAATAACATGTTAAACACATAATATATATATATGAGTAGGAGGCAGGCTCCCTTGTAAACACAGTGCAACAAGCACCATTCATGTCAGGCACATAGGCCTCAAACATAAGTGCAATCATGCAGAAGTGCAACAAGCACCATGTATGTCAGGCACACAGGCCTCATAACAGTGAGTGCAACAAGCACAACCTGAGAACAAAGGGTGCAGCACTGGTGCAACCTACCCGTAAATGGGAAGCGCGTTACTTCGGTAGACTGTGCCCCTACCTGGGGCACGGCACATATAACATTGACAGTGCAATGAACAGGAGGGGTTCGAGCACGCAATTGTCGATCGACCAGTGGGAAAACAAAGGGAGCTGGGACTGACTACTCTGCAGCACCTAAGTGGGTCTTTAAGTTGAGTCAGTGACCAAAGCCGCCTCCTCCCAAACAGGGTGTCTGCCCGGTGACCGGAGATATAAAGGTAGAGGGTTGGCCGCCCTACAAAAATTTGATCAGAATTTTGCGAGAACGCAGTTAGCGTTGGCCACTGCCCTAGTCGGCGATCCCATAACCATAGGTGGGCAGGTTGACGGGCTATCTATTAGCACAGTTCAACCAGGGATGCTACCCAATTAGAAATTCTCTGTGCTGACACCGGCAAGCCCAGCTTGTCGGTGGCGTATGGCTCGGAGTCGGGTCGATGCGGCGAATTCCGCCCGATCGGTTCTTGTAGGTCAGGGCCCTTCTGGCGTCGAGGCCGCTTGTCCTCGAGTCCGTGTCCCGGTTTGGGCCAGTCCCAAGTCGGGCTTACGATGTCTGTGTTCAGGTGGAACGGAACACCACCCGGCAGAAAGGTGATTCCGTAAAGTGCAGGATGGCCCTATCTGCTAAACAGTAGGTAGGGCTCGTCGACACGGAGCGCCGCCAGCTCGGAAGGCGTAGCGCCGAAGCAATGGCGACCAAGAAGGCCACCTTCCAGGATAGGAGCAGGTGGATGGATGACAGCGGCTCAAGCGGTGGGGATGTCAGGCAGGACAGCACCAGGTCCAAATTCCACCCGGTGTGGGTGGATGCACCGGGGGGCAGTGTTAACCCCCTCAGGAACCTCTTGACCAACGGTACTGGAACAGCGAGGACCGCCCCTCTGCTGGATTCTGCCAGGTGAGGGCACGCCAAATAGGTCTTCACCGAGGACATGGATAGACCCTGTGACCAGTTGCGCCAGGAACTCCAAGACCGATGAGACTACCAGCGGGAAGGCGGTGGTAGATCGGGAAGCCTGAAGAACCTCTCGTGGCGAGGCGTGCAAGCTGCGTCGTCTTCGACGTGGCCGGCTTGTGGGCTGCTGCCAGGATCGCTGCTACAGCTGGAGAGACCTCTGGTGTCGATGAATCCTCACGCAGTCAGGTGCAAAGACTGAAGGTCGGGTGGAGGAGCATCCCGTTCTCGAGTCAGAAGGTCTGGTCGGTGAGGGGTGGCATGTAGTCCTGACCCGCTAGGTGTAGCAGAGTCGGGAACCAGACTTGTCTCGGCCAGTAGGGGAGCGATGAGGATGCAATCGGTCCCTGCTAGCTGGATCCTCTCGACGATCGGAAGGAGGAGCGGGAACGGCGGAATAGATAGAAGAACCCCGTCGTCCAGTCGAGCAGAAGGGCGTCCCGAGGCATCCCGGTGTGCATCCGGGGCAAGCCTTGCACCGAAACCGGCAGTTGGTTGTTTTCCGGCGATGCGAAGAGATCTGCGTCCAGGAACCCCACCGCTGAAACACACGGAGCTGGTCGGATGCAGCATCCATTCGTGGGACGACCAGTTGGTCCTGCTGAGGCAATCCGCTTCCTCGTTCGACCCCTGCACACGTTGCTTTTGGACGCCCACCATCGGAGGGAGTCCTTGATCGCCTTCGGTAGGGATAACCTTTTCGAGTGGTGTTCCCTGACCGGATCGAAATGGTCGAGGAACCAGCGCTGCAGTGGCCTGAAGCGCAGTCTCGCCAACGGGGTCACAGCTACTGTCGAGGCCATGTGGCCTAGGGTCACTTGGATCTGTTTCGCCGTGATGGCGGGCCTGTTGCAGCTGTGTATCTCGCGTCGAAGAGCCTGGAATCTGACGTCTGGCAGATAGGCGAGCTGATCGACGGAGTTGAATATCGTGCCGATGAACTTGATGGTCATCGTTGGGACCAGCTGGGACTTTTCCTCGTTGAGGCGCAGACCCAATGAGGAGAGTAGCTGTAGGGTCGTAGAGACCTGCTGATTCAGAAGCTCTGGAGACTGGGCCGCCAGCAGCCAGTCGTCCAGATACGGAAAAATCCGGATCTTTTGCCTCCTCAAGTGCGCAGCCACGACCGACATGCACTTTGAGAAGGTTCGAGGTGCTGTCCGAGGCCGAACGGGAGGGCGTTGAACTGGTACGCCCTTCCCGCCACCTTGAAGCTCAAGAAGCGTCGATGAGCAGGTCGAATCGAGACGTGGAAGTACGCAGCGTCCCGGAGGTCGATCGGCGCCGGTGGTCGTTGGACCGGAGAAGTGGTAGAATGGGCGACACTGACACCATCCTGAATTTCCTCGGCGAAACGTCTGGCGTTTAAGTCTTTGAGGTCCAGGATGGGTCGCGAGGAACCGTCTGGCTTTCGCACGGTGAAATACCGTGAGAAGAATGCCCTCTTTCCTGCTCTTGGGAGCTGTGAAATCGCTCCTTTTGAAGCAGCAGCGTCGACCTCCTCAAGATCACCCTGGACGGCTGTGTCTCGACGATGAACCCCGTGGGTGGAAGTTCGTTCGAACTCAAGGCATAGCCGTCTTCGACAATCCGAGAACCCATGCATCTGAGGTGATGCGTCGCCAGGCATCGATGTAGCGGGCCAGGCGGTCTCCGAATGGCGGGTGTGGTGGTGGAGGTCGGGATGGGAGGAGGCATGGTGGTGGCAGCGGTACTTTTGCGACGAGGCGGTGTCGTCCAGCGTCCCGTCAAACGCGACGGTTGGATTGTCCATTGCCATTTCCATGGCGGGTCGGGACTTGTTCCCCTGTCGGGTCTGTTGGACTGTTGCTGCTGCCTCGGTTGCTGCTGTTGCTGCTGCTGAGGCGCCGAGTACCTTGGGGCTTGGCGGTACTGCTGCTTGGGCTGAAACTTGGCCCGTTGGTAGTACCGGCCTGGGCTGGGCTTGAGGCCGGTCCAATTTAGCTGTCAAGACTCTAAAGTCGTGGGTAGCCTTGAGTCTGTCGTCCGTGCCCGCAAAGAAAAGTCCCTGGGCATCGAACGGCAGATCCTCGATGGTCTTCCTCGACCCGTGGAAAGGCCTGAGGATTTGAGCCAAGCGTGTCTCCGGATGGCGACACCGTGGGCCAGCAGCTTCCCCGAGGTGTCCGCTGTGTGGCGGGCCATGAGGATCTGATGATGAGCCAGCGATTCTGCTTCCTGGGAGATAGAGAGGCGCCGTCTGTTGCTCCCGAGAGAGATCCTGGAACAAGGGTTGAGCCCTTTCCCAGAGGATCTGGTGGTACGCCGCCATACACGCCGTAGTTGGCCATTTTGGTCAACAGGAGCCCGGCCTTGTAAATTTTTCGACCGTTGTGTCGAATCTCCTTCCCTCCTGATCTGAGGGCGCCGCAGATTCTCGACCCGAGGTTTGAGAAGAGGTGACGATCATCGAGTTCGGCACTGGATGGTCGTGGAGCCAGCTCCTCTCCCTCTCGTCTATCTTATACCATGCCTCGATGCGACCTTGACGTAGGAGGGATGGTAGACGGCGTTGCCCATGATGCCTTGACCGCCTCCTCCAGCGGTTCTAGCATAGGAAGGTGCGGTTGGGCCGCATCTTCGATCTGCACCCGTCTGAACACTGGGCAAGCGCTGGACCTCGTGGGGACATAGGTTTGCATCCCCAGGATCTCGCCATCCGGCCCATCTGCTCACCGAAGGCCTTCACGTTGTCTGTCGGTGAAGAGGAGGGTTCGGCGTCACAACCCGTATGGGGAGGCGTTCTGTCCATGTTGAGGGACAGGATGGATCCTGATCTTATCGATCGAGGACCTCGCCATCCTCCATCTCGTCTCCCGACCAGGGCTGGACCGTGTCTGGGATCACCGGTGGTTGGGACTGTGGAGGCGACCTGGATGTCGACGGAATGTTTGGCATCTCTGACGACACAGGAGGAGGTGTCCGCTGGCCGGGGCCAGGGCGAGCCTCGTGGTCTGCCTGCCTTTGTCTGGCGACGTCGCGAAGAGTTGTCGAACCGAGGTCTGTCCCGGAGGAACGAGGACGACGGTCTGGACAGAGTTCTCTGGCGACACCCGGTGCTCTACCCCTGTCTCCACAGCGAGAACAGGGGCAGGCGAAGAGTCGGGGCAGGAGACTGAAGACGATGACGTCAGCGTCCTGCGCCTTTTCGGTGAGGAAGGTCCCGAGGCAGCGGCCTCCAGAGACTTGCCCGGAGTCACAGGAACCAGGCCTCTGGTCTGGGCTCTACGGGCTTCTTCGCTCGACCTCCGGAAAGCTATCTCCATAGCCCGATCGGAGGGAGTCCTCAAGATGGCCGACCTCTGGGAGAGGCCCGACGCCATCGAGCTTGTCGATGCTCTTCGAGGTGGAGGCAGCTGGACCGTTTCGGTGGTTACGGTGCAGGGCCTCTTCGACACCGAAGTCTTCGAAGTCTTCGAGGAGACAGACTTGGTGGAATTCTTCTCCTTCTGCGGACGCTTCCCGGCCGGGCGAGCGGTCGACGCAGCGGGGACCGAGGCAGCCGCCCCGGATCCCAAGGAGGCAGATGGGACAGCCGTCGCCATCTGTGGAGGGCAGAGAGCACGCTCCGTGAGGTAGGCCTGAAGCCTGCGGGCTCTCGCTCTTCGAGTGGCGGTCGAGAAGGCCTGGCAGTGCCGGCAGGCAGGAACGACGTGTCCCTCCCGAGACACCGGAGGCACTTCGAGTGACCGTCACAGTCCGGGATCTTGCTACCGCAGGATAAACACCTTTTGAAACTAGTTGTGGACATGCTATGTTCACACAACCAGCCGTACTTTCCGATGTTGCCCAAGTGGCGGAAAACAAAGGAATGGCGTGGGCGCTGGGCGCCTTTATGCCCTCCGGGTTGGCTGGGCGGAGCTACCGCCAAAAGTTTTAAACTGGAAAAGTTTCCGTTGGGAAGCCCGCGCTGGCGCGCAAACTTCATAAGTGTGCATTCACAGAGCTCTCGAAGAAGAAATTGTGTTTATTGTATTGATGGGCTTGGCCTCATGTAGGCCGCCCTGAGTCCCCTTGGGGAGATGGTGGTGGGGTATAAATAAAAATAATAATAGTGTTTAGGGACATCTTGGGGATTTTGGTGTCTGCAAATCTGGGTCTCATGGGTTTCCCGTGCCCCACAGGATGCACCTTCTTACACATGGTGTGCATAATTCTGAAGGACTTTCAGCTTTATAATAACTTATGTATACATTATCAGGTAGTTGTGGTACTGATAAGGCTATATAGTTATACCCCTGTATCCATTAGGAATACATTCCCAGAACAACCATAGTCACCTGAATCCATGGATGTGACAAAACACCATTAAATTACTTCCAGTCAAAGCATATAATTGAATCACCCTGAAGGACCTAGAATTTCCTAGAGAGCTATCTTCTCTAGATATTTCATCCAGGGCAGCTCCATGAAAACCTCTCGGAGGAGTATACCATAGAATCCCCTGGACGTCTTAGCAAATTTCTAGAAATATCCTAGGTATGGGTTGTGAAGCCATGGATGTCTTTACAGGGGTATCACTGTACATCCATTCACTTTCAAATGTCAAGCCAGTCTTGTTTCTATGGATGGCTTAACACCTTTTTCTTTTTCTACAAGTGAATCTGAATAGGCTGAATATTCTTCTGTACGATGCTATGGTTTTTATCCTGTTATCCAAATATTAACACAGGAACTACCTTTCAACTTTGTAATATGTTCACTCTCAGCTCAAGATACAAGGACTCGGCCATATAATAGAAAGAGGAGCTTCCTTTGAAGGCAGCCAGGTCTTAGTGATTCTCATTTCACCTTTAAAACAGTAATGCCCAGCTTTTAAGAAAATACAAACAGAAGGAGAAAGTTGGGTGGGGGCTGTTTAATCCAAAATAATAAGAAGCCTTCTTAGTTGTAAGGAACAGTCTTAACTGCTGCTGGAGGGCACCAAATGAAAACTAGCAAGTCTGCTCTTCATTAAGGTATTAGTATTTTGTTCCAAGGTTTGAATCCCAGATATCCCATTATTTTTGTTTTCTTGATGCCTGTTTTAGAATGGAGGCCTACGGTGGATCCACTGACCTGCTCTCCTGGGGCCAGTCTAGCATGGCAAATGCCAGATTACCCCAGTTTTTGGATGGCCACCCTTGCCATCCTCTACCATCTTCTTCGTCTCCTGCAGTGATGTCTACTGGAGCAATGGAGGGAGGATGAGGGAGGAAGAATCACCCCTTATCTTCTCCAGTTGCCCCATTCACTTGGCATGGCTGGAATTGTGATTAGCCTGGACCTGGTTACATGGACCCAATGTCAGGAGATACTCCAAATTCTGGGCTAGAATTGGGACTATATTTGGTGGAATATGCCAAATAAGGCATCCTTGCCCCACATAACTCCAGATCAGCTTCAAGCAGTGTTTGGTTACCACAGTGCTGATTCGGGCCGTTCTGCAATTACTGGTCAGTGATTTTGTGACTTTCCAATCCTTGATTTTCTACAACTTCCAGTTTGTCCAGCTATTTAAGGTTCCTCTTCATGGTTTCTGTGCTTCACACAAATGGATCATATGCTTACACATATCCACCCTCAGAATGTTCCAGAGATTGGTAACTTTTGGCAGTAATCCCAACCCCTTCGGACGTGAGCAGAAATAATTCCTATATAAGATTATCATCTTGCTATTCATACCCATTAACATTTTACAGGTGGAAACTAGGACATATGTGGCCAAACAAAATCAGGCTGTGGTCATGATGGCAAAGGTTATTAATGGGGATGGACACATTTGAGTGTGGGGACAGATGACCACTCAAAGAACATTGCTACTGTGACAAGAACAGACTGCTTACTTGTAAATGTAACAGTGTGTTAGCATGGCTTTTCATCCTCCCACTCATCTTTGCTGACCTCACCTTCTCTTTCCATTTGAACAGCAGCAGCTGTAGTTTGGAGTCAAAGGGCAGGTGATGTAGGACACATATTCACCTTTCACAGCTCTCTTATTCAGATTGCAAGTACTTGATGTACATAGTAGTATAGCATGTATTGCACTCAAATACAGGGGAAATAACCTTGTGAATTCTACTACAAACATAGCTACGCTTTTGGAAAAGCTTTGGATGTTTCATCTACTCTTTGATCTTTATCTTTTCAGTTAAGAAATCCACATTTTATTCCTCAGCTACATGGCAGGTCAAATTTTTTAAATAAAAAATCCTATTCCTTTCAAGGCCAGAAAAGTGAGTACCGTAATTCAAGCAGGCTATAAGATTTTGATCTTATTATGCATAGTATTAACATTACAGAGATTAAAACCGGGATACATGTGGCCAAGCAACAACAGGCTGTGGTCATGGTATGGTACCAAAAGTTATTAATGAGGATGGACACACAAGCTAGGAGAGGCTGCAGCAAAGCCCCATCCGTTCTAATCCTCTCTTCTGAGTTGAGTGCAAACAATGTTTGCAGCAACTGAGTAGACAGAGAAAGTGGGGAAAGGAGATTGAAACTGGGACATTTTGAAAACAACTAAAAAGTGGGTCAGAGGATTAATTAGCACTATCCCTGCCAAATTGGGTCAATGAGAGGGGTATGGTTATATATTGTCCCATGCCCGATATGGGAGACTTTTGATCCTCACGTTCAAAATGTCATATCTAAACATTGATGAATAAAGATATAGTTTATAGTATCTAAAATAACATGGGACGTGTGTGTTGTGTTAGTGTTATAGAATACCTGGTGTGTGTAAGAATTACTGCAGCAAATCAGAAGAAATGTTGAACAGATCCGTACATTTTCTTAGAGGGAATCTGCAGTTCTTCAACTGGATTTTCTAAAAGCTTGTCAAGATGATTTTTCTATCATCCGTGAATCCTTGCTGTTATGTAACAAGCCTTTCATCTCACACATTTACTTCAAAGCCATATCCAATCCTGTTGACCGAAATGCACACTCTAAACAAGATGTAGTGTGGTAAACCAGATTTTCTTCAGGAAGGGGCATTTCCGTAGCGTTAATTTCTTTTTAATGGAATTTGTTGTCAGGCATTTATATTATATGCTGTTGAAGTTGGCAATCCTTCTATGGCATAAAACCAAACATTGAGAAGCATCCCATAATTTTATTTTATGCCAGAGAAGGGCTGATACCTATTTTATATTGTGTATCGTAGCATCGAATTGTTGCCTTTGTGGCCACTCTGAGCCCCCCCCCCCCCCGGGGGGGAGGGTTGAGATGGGTGCACTACACACACATACACACACAGAGTTCTGCACTATATATACATACACACTTACATATGTACAAACACACACACACACACAAATACACATTCAATATCATTCTTTGAAATGAACTGTATTGTTAGAAACTAGAATGTCATTCTTTTTTCTTAATCCAAAAAGATATTTTTTAAAAAACAATTTATCAAATCACAGTCACTTTTAAAAATATTTATGAAACTATAAATATGTTCTTTTAAAGCATTTATTTGAATTAAAGTGACCCAGGGACTGCTTTAACATAAGTACAGAGCATGAAACCCATTTGTCTGGAATGTAAGAATAGTCAGTGATAACATATTGGCAAAGAAACAAGGTGTCAGGCTCCAGGCCTCAGTTTCCCCAGAACCACACGGCAGCCATGTTGGCATCCAAAAATCCTCTAAGTCTGCCTGCCTTTCCCAAGTGAACTCAGCACAATGCAAACCAGTTCAAACATTCAAGGCCGCGGCTGTTATTCCTAGCGCTAAGCAGAAGCGCTTGGGACCAGGAGCTCCACTGCCTCCTCTTCACAGATGTGGGCACTAATTGGGAGCGCATACTTTGCCTCTGAGGATTACCTAAACAGCAGCTGCAGCCCATCATGAGAACCATGATGTTTGACGCAGTCACGTCGATAGATCAAAGGGTTTGGACACTATAACCGTTTGGTCTTGGAAGGACTGTCCATCTCGAGCCAACTATTGCATCTCCTGATCATGGGTTCCTGAACGGGCCTTGCAGCCTTCCTGCTCAAGACTTTACCTGCCAGCTCGCTGGCTGCTTTGGATCCAGCCCACTTGGGCCCCGCTTGCCTTGTTTGCTTTGTTCCTGATTGCTACCGAAAGACTTTGCCTTTTGTATCCTGCTTGATCCCTGGTTGCCACGGGACTATAATCAACTGCTACTACCATTGAACAGTGCTGCTATTTTACTGGTGCCACTTTAAAGGCATCTTAGCTTGACTTCTAGCCTCTTTCCTATAATCAGTTATTCAAAATAAACCTGTTGTACCTCAGCTGAATGTGTGGTTTATCAAGGGAGGTTTCCAAGTGTCCTGGAGGGCGACACAATGGTGGTTGTGCATCAGGAGAGTGTAGACGGCATCAAGACAATCTGATTAACCAACTGAGTTTTGAGAGAACTTGTTAGAATAGAAAGCTATTGCAAAAAAAAAGGCCAAACCATCAAAATCAGAAGCTTTAAATCAATTAAAAGTTTTGAAACCTTGGGAGCATTTTTAAAACGCCTTCACCTGGGACTAGTGGGATTACAAGATGGGGCTCAAGCAAGGCCCACTCAGAAGTCCCATTGCAAAAGTAGGGCAATGATTGTGAAAACTCTCACATTGGTTGCCAATTATGTAAAAAAAAGTCCCATTTTTTTGGTCTGCAAATGCTGTCAGCTGCAAGTGCTTTCCTATTATTTATACTTGGTATGTCCCACTAAATCATAAAAGTCCCTTCCTCCTATGTCTTTCTAATGATACCTGAATGAGATCAGGGGTACACCTTTCAACACCACTATGGTTAGGATCAAGATGCTAATCTTTTAACAATTTATCTTTAAATGTGAAGACAATTTTTGTCATTTTCTCACAACTGAGATTATATCTATACTTTATGCCCAGTATTTGAACATTCCTAAGAGTTTTGGTAAATTATTATCTATGGAAATAAGAGGGCCCAGCAGAGATTGTACTATCAGAGCCTTCTAAAGAACCAACAACTACAGTGTTCCCTCACTTATTGTGGGGGTTCCGTTCCGGGACCAATAAGTGAAAATCTGCGAAGTAGGGACACTATATTAATTTTAATATTTATACATTCTTTTATGTATTATTCTTTTACCTGTGCTTCCTTATTTGCCTCCTGGACCCTTCTTTGGGCACCTGCTTGCCTCCCTAGCCTCCGCAGACCCCGGCAGAGCCTCCAAAGCCACGAAGACAGCAGCAGGCCAAGGAGGCAGACCTTCCCTGCCATGCCTCACACTTCTGCAGTCTGTGGAGGCTAGGGAGGCAGGCCTCCCTTCTGTACTTCAGGCTGCTGCACTTCCAGGGTCCCTGGCCTCCACTGCATGTAAATATTTTATATTTTATATTCATATTTTCAAGCATAAAGCGAACCACAAAGTAGTGAGGGAACACTGTAAATGAAAAACTGCTGATGACTTTCTACTGCTGTGCTATAGAGAGCATCCTAACCAACTGCATTTGCACATGTCTGGTAACTGCACAGTGGAGAAAGGAAGGCACTCCAAAGGGTCACCACTACTGCACAGAAAATGATTTGTTAGGTTTTATCATAGAGATGCTGTGATCAATTCCTTGCAAAATGTCCTCATAAGCACTTTAATTACCTGTTGGGTTGTCTGCTCCACATTATCCTGTAAAACCTCCCTGTTACATACATTCTACCTCTGTTCGCACCCAGTATTATTTATGTGAAATTTTTAACATGTTACATTTGGCCCACCCAGAATGGTTTTAAACTGTCTTTTATTGCTGGTATGTAAGTATATTGATTGTATTGTTTTATTATTTGCTTTTATGTTGTTATGTGTTATTGGGCTTAGCCTCATGTAAGCCGCCCCGAGTCCCCTTGGGGAAATGGTGGCGGAGTATAAATAAAGTTAATAAATAAATAACTATATTGAGCTACATGGTTTTACATTTGTGTGGTTGGAGTGTGGAGGAATGGGTGTGTTATTTATGTGATGTGTGCTTGGGAAAACATTTAATTTCATTGTATAATGACAATAAACTTATTCTATGTTCTATAAATGTGGTGTTTTCGTGTGTGAGAAAATTGTAAGGGTTTGTGTGAAAATCATGCTTTCTGTGCAAAATTCAACATTTTCCTGAATAAAGTGTAAAGAAAAAAAGAGAAGAGAACAAAAAATGAGTTTTTGGGATGCAAACTATGTCAGTATCTTTTGTTTCCTGATTGTTCTCTTTTCCTTCATCACTGAAATCCAGTTCTATATTTTATTGATCAATTGATTAATTCATGGATAGCCTGCCTTGGTATCTCCTAATATAGTACTAAGAGTGGCTCACACTGTAGATCAAAACAAATTAAGATAAACAATTACAGATAATAACCAATAATAGTAGTGTGATATAATTAAAAACCAGGCTATCCTATTTAAAATAAAACTCAAAGCATCCTAAAAGTTTATTTATGATTTATCTATTTACATCATATCAGCCCGAAGGTGACTCAGGGCGGCAAACAATCGGCACAATTCGGTGCCATTTAAAAACATACATCAATAGAATAAAAACATATCATTTCAATATCTAAAAACATGAAAAAATCAAAAACAATGACAATAAAAAATTTTTTTTAAAAAAAGCACTGTATTTGAAGGCAGGAGAAAGAAGTGCATAGTACTAATTCTCACAGCATGCATTTCTCTTGGGACAAATTTCAAGGTTGTAAAAAATTCAGGAGAAGTCTGGGCAGGATAAGACATTGAAAGCATTCATTTTATTTTGTTTATTTACTATATTTGACCCCACTCTTCTCACACCGAAGGGGACTCAGACCGGCTTCCAAGTTGGCAATATTCAATGCCAAAGTATCCCATGTTTCCAGCTTGGTAGTCTCTCCATACTATTCTGTTGTCTTGTAGTTATTCCAGTGACTTGTCACCACAACAGGTATTTATTCATCTTCCTTTACATTCATTCCATGAATGAATAAGGTCCATGATGGCTCAGTTCAATGTAATCATGGAAGTTGTATTTTTATAGGATTTTTAGCCTCCTCTGCCAAAGAATGTTTGTGCCTTACAAAACTACAAATCCCGGGATTCCATAGCATTGTGCCATGACAGTTGAAGTGGTGTCAAACTGCATAAATACTACAATGGAGGTGTTTCCATAGAACAGGGGTCCTCAAAGTAAGGCCCGTGGGCCAGATGTGACCCTCCAAGGTTATTTACACCCCCCCCCCCCATTCTACACATTAGACTTAGGGTTGCCCTAAGTCTGAAACAATTTAAAGGCACACAATAACAACGAGCCTAAATAACTTACTATCTCATCAGCCAAAATCAGGCTCTTGCTTCCCGTTAAAAATACTGGTATGTTTATGTTGGTTAAAATTGTTCTTCCTTTCATTGGACTTTGGAGACGGAAATGATTTATGTTTTATTGACCTTATTATGATTGTATATTATATGTTAATGTTTAAAATGTGTTAAATGTTTTTAAATGTTTTATGGTGCTGGGCATTGAATTTTGCTTCTGTAAACTGCCTTGAGCCGCTTGTGGGCTGACAAAGGTGGTATACAAATATAGTAAATAAATAAATAATAAATATTATATTGTTATTTCATGGTTTTTTGTTCTACAAATAAGATATGTTCAGTGTGCTTATGAATTCATTTGTGTTTTTTTCAAACCATAGTCCGGCCCCTCAACTGTCTGAGGGTCCGTGAACTGGCCCTCTGCTTAGAGATCCATAGAGGGATAAAGGGGAGGGGGAAGCAAAAGGAGCTACAATTCAGATAAATATTCACACTATCTCTAAAGTGTTTGCAAGTTTTATATAATTTTATGCATTTGCAGTTCTATTTGTTTTAAAGTGAATCTACTCAAACATATAACTTTGCCACATTTTTTTACATGTATGTTGTTTTGGTTGTGATGAGCTTTAGCTAGAAGGAAAATGATATTATAATAGTCTGCCTTACTGGAGTAGAACTATATTGAGGTTACTGTGTGTTGTTATTAAAATACCTTTTGCATTATAGCAGTAAGTGGACTTGGGAAGCCTACATAGATTTTAGAGAGAGAGGCAATCCACTCTAGAATGGAGAAATGAATTAGCCTTTTGGTTATGTTTACCAACAAGTGGGATTGCTTTCCATTGCATATACTTTATAATCACTTTGGTAGTATTCAGCCTAGAATACAAAAACGTCTGTTTGTGAAAATAAGCTTTTCACTCGCATGGACAAGCATCATTTTGATGGTCTTGCAATACTGCTTCTTCCAATTTGGATCCTATTCTTTAGATGGCATTATTTTCTCATTCCATTTTGTTTTATAAAGTGTAAACAGTGGTCAATTTACATTTATATTAAACTAGATTTTTAGCGCGCACACATATAATTCTAATAGATTTGTGGATTACAAATATTTGGGTATTTTAACTTTGGGTCACCATCCCTAAAACAATAAACATCAAATCTCACTCTGTCCTAAGCAACCAGAAACAAACATACTGTATGCTGAAAATATCAAAAAATATAGATGCACCACAATTGAGAATATCCATATATTCTATGGTTATGGTTTTTGCATTGTTTAAAAGGTTACTTTCTTTACACATAGAATAGAATTGCAAACATGTCATTATTCAGAACATATTTAATATATTAAGTATTTAATATGCCATATTATTTCCAGTATTGGTTCTCCACGTGAAAACGATATTGTAATGATTCTTACCCAGTAGGCTGGGGGAGAAGCCTGTAGAAGAAGGCCTGTAAACAGTTTGCCCTTCATCTTCTGTGTGAGTGCCAGGACGGCAGCCATATTGAAAGTGTGTTTCCAGTAGGGGGTTAGGAACATATAGGAGGGAAACAGAGCTGTCCAGGATTGGTTAAGGGAGAGTGGGAGGAGCCAAACTTGGTAAAAGGGGGGAAATGCTCTGCTATGAAGAGGTTTTGAAAACTGACAAGTTCAGTTCTGATCTTGCTGTCAAGAGATCTGGTCTGACTGTAAAAGAGAGAGGATAGGAGGGGGGGTAGCTTGGCTCAGTGACAGAAGAACTAACTGGAAGCTCTTAGGAAAGCAGAGATAGTTTTGTCAGTAGAGGCCTGAGGGTTCAGGTCGCTAACAGAAAGGGTTAGTGTGTTTGTCACACAGCTATTAGGGAATAATAGTGTGAGTGGAAATTAGGCAGATAAGTTCTGTGGCAGATTATCTGTGCTAGTCTTAGGAGAAACTATTTCAGAGGGTGTAGCCTGATAGTTGTATCCTGTGGTGCGTGGAGAAAAGAGACGTTTTACTGTAACCAAGAATTAAGAACACTTGTTTAAAGAAACCATCAAGCCTTTGCCAAATACTGTAACCATCAAGCTTAAAGCCAGTTTTGTTACCTGTTCTCAAAAATAAACATTCATTATTCTGTTCACAAGCCTCACATGTGCCTCTTTTGAAAGAAGATTTAAAAGAAGTTTCTGTTTGAAAAGAAATCACCTCAGAAACTCCTTTTTAGTAGTGTATGCTTGGAGCCAGAGGGTTTTTCAAAGGTGTCTATGGCCAACAGAGTATTTTTAGCTCTACACAATTTAAGATCCTGAAGAAAATTAAAATCCTTAATGTATTAAGGTTGGTGGCAGCAAGTAGTTTGATTTTCCCTCCATACTTTGCCTAATTGGCAAACAGCATCTTTCTTATATCGTTGTATTGGTGGCAGCGGTGGGATTGAGTAGGACAGTCCACCCTGCCTGAAGCCAAAGTCAGCCTCATTCCTTTATAGATAATCTTTCTAATTTTACTATATATCAACATTGAAATAAGTATACAGAAATGGTGAGATAATGGAAGAGAGACAATAATCATGCAATCTTATGCAAGTTTAATCAAGTCTGGTTGAGGCTATTAGATCAGCCTATGGGACATTTAGGGTTATGAATGAAAATCCTCACTTTATAGTGATATGTAGATCTTTAGAAATTGTCCATTTCTCAGTGATATCAAAATGGGATCCCTAGATTGCAACACCTTTTTTTTCTATCTCGAGAGCAAGAACTCACAAAGGTTGTCATAATGTTGGTGCAGCTTGACTTTAAAATAATATATTGATACCACTTTAATTGTCATCGTTCAATTTTATGAAATAACAGGTGTCATAGATTTACAGTTTTCTTTAGTTTTCTCTTCCAAAGAGTGCTGCTGCAAAACTAACCTACAAATCAAAGTACCCCATTTCATTGAGCCCTGGAAGTTAAAAAAGTGCCAGGCTGCATTAATTCTACAGTGTAGATGTATCCTGTGATAAAGTGAGCTGAAAGGTTTGTCGATGTAGCATTGAAAACATAAGAGATGCTCCACTAGTGCTTATGCTAGAAGCACTATGCAATAATCAACACAGCAAGCAATATCTCAGCAAATGAAGACATCATGAGTTTCAGTATGGCTTTGCAGAACAGTTTGTGGAACAGCTTGTACAAACAGAATAAAAATACTGGCTTTGATACATGCCAAGCGATATAAGCAAATTACCACCAGTGAGAGAAGCTTTGCATTGTTAGCACAACACTTTTAGACAAGTGAAAACTTGTATAGACAACTGAGGAGCTTTGCACAAATTGCCTACTGAAATTTCTGTGTCCAATTTCTGGGAAGAAATATTGGAAAATGAGAAATCTCTTTTGTGTGTGTGTGACCCCTAACCCTTAGACTTCACAGAGCGTGGTTTTACACAGACCATTAAAGCGGGCATCCTTGATCAAATCTTCTTGGTGGCCTGATAGGGATTCCCTAGCTGCCTTGGAAGTAGAAGGGAGCCAGTGCCATTAGGCAGAAACCCGTAAGCCCCTACCCTGTATGTTACAGCAGTTACCAGCTGTGACACCCCCACCGACCTGAGTCTTGGGCACACTGGCTAATGTTAGTCAGTATGAGGTTCACTAAGGTACCTGGGAAAATCCCCCGCCCAGCCTGCTTAGTGAGAGTGCAGGAGCGGATTAACACACTCGGTGGAGTAGGCGCCCGCCGAGAGCACCAGATCCGCAGGGGCCCACTGCCACTGGCTGAAAACTCCGCCTCTGCACCAGCTGAAAACTCCGCTTCCGCGTCTGCTGTGTTACCGTGAAGGCTTCACGCATGCTGGAAACTCTGCCTTTGCGCTGGCTGGTAACTCAGTCTCCGCATTTGCTCCAGGTTTGGTTTGGGGGGTGGGGGTGGGAGGACACCAAAATAATTTTCTCCTACCATGTAAAATTACCTTGGGCCGCCTCTGCAACCATGACAGAGGGAAGGGAGGGTTACTGTCACCCTGTGTCTCCAGGCCACCTGAGCCTGGGAACATAAAATGGCAGTCAAGGCATCTTGTACTGGTTCAGCTTAGGAACTGGCCCAGTTGTCTTGACTGTCCTTTACTCAGGAGACAACCCAAATCCTGGCTCAGGATTCGGATTTCCCCTGATTTAGCTTAATCCAGGTGAAATCTTTATTAAGGTGGCTTTTACCTAGCCGGATCAACTCCATGCGACATTTAGCCACCACCGGGCTGATCCTCTGTCACCACCCTAAGTCAGTGTAGATGTACCCTAAGCCTTTAGAAATTAAGTTAATGTTCTAGGACGTGAGCATTCTGTGCCATTTGTTCAGATAAATATTTCCTGAAAAACATCTACAAGTGCCAAATATGATTATTGTTCCACATTGTTTTGCTTTTCTCCCGTCTCAACTGTTAATTATGCACAGTCCATCACATACTGGTTTTTAGGTTCATATCTTTGCAAATGAAAGCAGCAATTGCCTAAATAACAACCGTTAAGTGTGATTAATTACAGGCCAGTCTAATTTACCTTTAATAAGAAGTCCTTAGATTGGTTACATAGCATAGGCTTGCAGGAGAAAAAAGAAGACTTTTTATGTGCTGAAAGCAAACCAAATTGAATTTATTGCCTCTTTTACTGTGAAAGACACATAAACAAGTGTGAACTCGGGAGATGTCATAGAACAGTGACCCTCTGAGATGTCATTTATGATTGGGAGAGAAATGGTTGTAATTATTTCAGAGGGGTTTTGCAGATAGAAGGGGTATGAGTGACTGCTCCCGGCTTATCTCTTTTCTTCACCCCTAGCCTTGGAGTGCTTTTCAGAGGTATCCAATATGGTATCTTCTCAGACCATTGACAACTGCACACAAATCTTTCTGTAGAAAGTAAACTATACTTTCTGTCTACACATTTCACTGTAATCATATACAGAGATGCATAGGTTCATTCATCATTGTGTTTATGAACTGAAAAGAAAATGTCTAAATAAACGCAATCAATTCTGAAGTACTATTAATGGGTTTGGAGAAATGACCCTGTTTTTGTTGTGACAGGGAAAGATTCCTCACAACCTCTCATCGAGAAAGATTAATTGTTCAAAGTGTCTGTGATATTTTATGTGCAAAACTCTATGTGTGAAAATGGTATTGGGCAATTTGAAAGTTCACAGGGCAAAGGTTCTTGGGAAGGTGAATTTGTAATGAGAAAACAGTGGGAACATTTTCAACACTGCCTGCTTCCTCTTCTGATCTCAGGTCTCTCAAAACCGATTTGCAATTTGTAAAAGGCCCATTGTAATAAAGCGAGAGCATCAAGACTAACTCTTTGTTGATTTTAAATTACCCTAAATGCTAATGTATATGTCCAGAAAATTTAGTTCAAAAAATCATCCCTAAAAACCTAGGTCAACTTATCCATGGGTCAGTGTAGATACTGTAACTTAACTCTTATTTAAAAATATGAACCATGCCCATCTTTGAGTCGAGAGGCAAATGGCAAGAGCTTAGTCTGGTCTCAAAGAAGCAGTGACTGTCACTCCACTGTAGTACCATTCTGGCCTTTTTGAATGCCTGGACAGGGAAATGGCAACATCCAAGGGTGGCCGACCCATGAGGTGGCTTTGATGTTTCCCCTCTCTGCAGATTGTTCCTTGATTTATCCAAGGGTCATACAGAAATCATAATTTTGCCCTCAAAACCTGCCCTTGACTTATATGTGAGTATATGCGGTAGCTTCAGATTTTACCCCAATAAGGGAGATCTAGACTTCCCTTCTTCATTCAGATGGCCATTTCACTTTATCTGCATGGAAATTAAGTACATTTTAATTTTAAAAAACAGTAAAAAAAACCACTGGCCAAAATACAGCATGCCTGTAGCTGGTCGTGTGTGTGTGTGTTAAGGGTTAACACCCCCCCCCCCCATGTGTCAGGTTAAAAAAACCCCTGTGTGACAGATTTCGACGTTAACTTGTATTTCGCTGCCACCATTAATTTATTTAGGCTTGACCATTGACTTGTAAAGAGTGGTGAGGAGACTGGTAATCCAAATGAAGTCACGGGGAGAGAGTTTTGAATCAAAACTTAAATAGTTTATTTCACACAACTGGGCACAAAACTTGGTTTGATACTTAATATAACTCTTCCGAAGAGGCACGACTTAAAAAGGTTACAAATGTTCTATTTGTAACTAATACACAGTTGCAATGTTTAACTATTGCTATTACTTAGACCAGCGTCTAGCAATCTCAAACATACAGGCACTTTTGCCTTCTAAAGGCACCTTGCCTCTATCTAGCCCTCAGGCTTTATACAAACAGACTGGCTCGCAAGCTCAGCCCTCCAGAACTGTCTCCCTACAGCTCTCGAAACAGATTCCCCAGCCGAAGCTACACTCTTGCTTCGCTGACAGGAAAACTCTAACTGCTCTCTCTGCAGTTTCAATAACGTGATTCCTACTCCTCTCCTCAGAGCAGAATCTAACCGAACCTTCTGGCTTGACAGCCAGGCACCCACCTGACTCTCTCTAAGAATTCCGAACTAGCCTTCTGGTTGGCTCCGCCCACCATCACCATGGCAACACATTCCCCCAGGAGGGAACTGCCTCCATTATCACAGCCAACCCTTGTGGTCTGTCCATAACATGACCACTTAATATAACACAAATAACCACCTCATCACACACTGGTTTACTCATGATTGATTAACCAGTTAAAATTCATGAGTAAACCATTTTTTTACCTGACACATTTGGGGGTTGAACCCTTAACCACCCCCCTGATTATGAACCTGTTTGAGGGTCACATTTTTCTAATTCTTGCTACAGTGGATATACTTGCAAATAGATCATGTAGTCTGAGTATGTGTGATGCAGAATTGGGGATAAAACGACTGTCATAATATTTATTGAGATACTGACATTTTTTCTTTCAAAGAGAAAGCTAGAGAAACTACTCCTCAGTCTCATGGCATTGCAGACAATGGGATAGGACAAAATCTGCAGGAAAAAAGAATGAGAAAAGTGCTTCCCCTTTCTGGTGCTGAGATATGTTTGCCCTGTGTAGGCCAGCATATCTCATTTTTTTCCTCACCTGAGAGGAAGGATCTGAAATGAGAAGATGCTGTTGTTGGATTTGTTGTCAAGGTGATTTGAACTTGGGTTTCCAAGACCCATGGTCATCAAAGGCTCATTCCTACAAATTCAGAGACTGCATTTCCTTGACTGAATAATTCTACTAATAATGCAATCTCGCTTGTTTCCTAGTGCCGTCTGTTTTCATATTTTTCAGCATGACATTCCATACCTTACAGAAGAAAAAATATTACAAGTTGGAAAAATCATTTTCACCTGAAAATTAGGAGATTCGCAGTTATCAAAAAGACATTTCCTGTCACTTCTCCCATGCAATTGGTCCCTATTGACATCATATTAACCAATACATTTAAATAGAAATCATCCTGAAATATTTCCATCTCTGTTTCTATTTATTCTGATCTTTATTCTCACAGTTGTGCTACTGCCAGTGCTATGTTTTAATATTTGGCTATCTTCAACCTTTCTCAAAAGCAATCATATACCTATTGATTAATTTTGGTGAATGAATGAATTAGAATAGTTTCATTATCTTGAATGATGATGTTGTTGTTGTTCTTACTACTACTAGTAGTAATAATAACAACAACATCATCATAATTCAAGATAATGAAACTATTCTAATTCATTCATTCACCAAAACTAATCAATAGGTATATGATTGTCTCAAATATATACTACTACTACTAGTAGTAGTAGTATATATTTGAGACAGTCTTATGATTGATTTAGAAGACCAAAAAACATGCAAAAAGCAGATGACAGTCATGGGAAACTTCAGTAAGAAAATTCTAAGTAACTACTTAATCTGGCCTCAAACGCTTGACGGCACGCTGCCTGATTTCATTCTGCATTCACTCTGTCATCTTGCAGGCTGCTCAGAGCATTTGCTATGCAGTACCATGCAAGTGGCTGCATATTTATTCCAGGCACTGAAAGTCCCATCTTGAAAAGACAAATGAGAATCTGACTGTCTAATGCAGACATTTTCCAAATTGGAAGTGAACTTGTTAGAACGTAGGGTCGGGCTTTTTATCTCCGTTGCCTCAGCCACAGTAACTAGTAAAGGGATGAGCTTTCTAATATTCCTATAAAGAAAAAAGAAACAGACATAAAGAACAAAAGTCATCTTCATGAATGGAAAAAGTCATGTCAGAAGAATGTTTTTTTTTTAAAAAAGTTTCTATGGTTATGTTTTCACATACTATTAATAACTCTATATGACTTCCCATTTTTGTTTCCCTAATACAGTAAAACGTGTACTTAAGAGCATCCCAACTTAAGAGCTGCCTGGGCCCTGAGATCCTCAGGAGATACCCTTCTCTCACTTTCCCCAGCTTCACAATAGCCTTCTCAATGGTTGCCCCTGGACTTTGGAACTCTTTTCCAAAGGAAGACAGAATTGTCCTCTCCTTGCCGTCCTTCCACCAGCAGACCAAGCCCTTTTTTATTTCAACAAACTTCTCATTCAGAAAGGCCTAATGGCTCAAATATCATTTTACATTATTTTTAACAGCTGTTCTTCAGGTTGTATTTAAAAAAATATTCTTCCACAGCTTTACTCCGATTTTTAATATTATGATTTTTGATATTAAAGGCTTTTGGCAGGGCTATGAAGTGGTGGGAGAGGAAAGGGACTGCTATCCCATGTTCCTGGGCCTCCCGAACCTGGGGAATACTACTTGGTAGTTAGGCGAGTGTAGCAGCCCTTGGGCTGATTCATATCTACACCAACCTAAAAGGTCAGTGTAGATGTGCCGTTAGTTCAATACTGGAATGGCCCTACAGATATTTGTTAAACTACAGTTCCCAACATTCCTCGCCATTGCCTGTGCAGGTTAGAGACACTAGGAGTTGCAGTCTAAAACCCCATCTACACTGACCCATATAGTCCAGTTTTTGAATGTGAAGTATCTACTTTGAACTGGATTATATGAGTCAACACTGCTATGTAATCCAGTTTAAAGCAGATAATCTGCATTCAGAAACTAGATTATATGGCAGTGTAGATGAGGTCCAAAAGCATCCAAATAGTCACATCAGGGCTTTCTAAATTATGCGTCATGACACATTAGTGTGTTGACTTCAGTTTTTAGATGTGCCACATGAACATAACGAGAAATGACAAAAATATTGGAAATGTATGTTATTATCTTACAAATCATATATATATTTTAAATACATAAATTAAAAGTTTTCATAAGATACGTTGTGTCTCCATACATGTTATTACAATTTGTGCATGTATCAATTTGTGATGTTAGACTGGCAAACATCTGGTTTGCTAGTAAAACTGAATTACTGTGTTACAAAGTGATGTATGTTTTCACAGTGTGTCACCAACATGAAATGTTTGGAAAGCTCTGGGCTACATAATTCTCGCATCTGAGTTATTGGGTGACATTCACATTTACCTTTCTGTGCAGTTCACAGAGCTTTGCACATTTATAATTGCACTTACATTATATAATTATATTGAAAGTCAAAGGGTTTGTATGAAATCACCAGATGTGCATATTGAATATAAATTTTAAAAATTATACATTTCTTTCATCAGTTCTGCTTTTTCTCAAGACATTTAATGAGATCTTGAATCAAACAGTGACAATTAATATTTTGCAGGCAGAATAAAACATGAAGCATTCATTACTCATTACTTTTTTCTGTTTCTAAAATAAAGTTTTCAGAGAAATTAGATTATTAATTTTTCCAGTAATGTCCAGTTTAATAAAATAAAATAAAATTTGCTAATTGAATTTTCTCACTTGTCTTTCCAGCTCTCGTAAATGTGAAACTCTGGGCTATTGATCGGCAATGTTTTCAAACAATAATGATGAGGACTGGCCTCATCAAGCATACAGAGTATATGGAATTTTTAAAAAGGTATGGCTTTCCCACTCCTCCCTTGTTATTTTATTTCACTATGCAATGAGAACTACTTTTGCTGCAGCAACATTTTTGGGTTTAGCATGGTTTGTTTTGTTTGCTTTAAGCAATGCAAAATAATGAATGCTTATTTCTACTCATTACTTTCAATTTTCTGTTTCACTACGTGTGTGCCACTAACTGAAGATCTTATTACTGTTTGTTTTTCACACTGAAACTATTCATCTGTGGCTGCTTGTTTGCTTGGAACAGTAACACCGTCAACAAACATGTAAACTACCTTTTTATATGACTCAATCAAATATCTCATTTGAATACAAAACAATATCGACAAAGGTAAAATAATGAAATGGTATATAGTCCAATATGCAAGCTTAATATACTTATTTGCATATCATCCAGAATTATAAAGCTTAAATGAAACAAAAGCTCTTTGCTTCTGGCATCTATCAAATATGGGTCAAATGAGTCAGAGAAGAGAATCCTAGTGATATGCCTTTTAAATCTCTTACACTTGAATTTAAACTCTGAAAATGCATTCAAGTATTTCTGTCTTGCCAAAACATCACAAAACTGTCAAGATAGGGAGGCACTTAATTCAAGAATTATTTATTTGAGCTATATATTTAAATATTAATTATTCTTAATTAAATATAGTCAAGAGTTCAAAATTATGTGGTCCTTCTTTGGGTGGGTGTTTTATACCACAGGGAGGATGTAAGTAACCAACAACTCAGTCATGTTGCCCAGGCAACTGTATTCTTATTAGCCTTCAATCCTGTGCCTAGAAAATACTGTATATTTCATTCCAGTAACAGAATTTTTACTGTGTGTCCGTCTTACACAGACTGTAACCAGAACCAATATGGTATAGTGATTTGAGCATTGGGTACAACTTTGGAGATCAGAGTTTGAATCCCCACACCGCCATGACATCCACATGTGACTGGGCAAGTCACACTCTTTCGGCCTCAGAGGAACATAATGGCAAATCTTTTCTGAACAAATATTCCCAAGAAAACCCTGTAATAGGCGCACTTTCCCAAGTGTACTATTTTAATTGCATTGGTTAATTTAGAATTGTCAATAAAGTTAAATTATATACTTGCAGCTTGATCCCATGTACAGTTGAGAATGCAAGCTCATTGGAATTAAATTGGGCAGGCCTAGGTCTATGTGGATGCAGAGAGTTAGAAGGCCTGGGCAATCATGGTTCTAAATGGTTCTAAAGTACTTACAAAACTTTCAAACTTTCATTATTATTTCATTATTGGTGATTTTAAAGACAGAACCAATTAAGAACTGCCATTTATATTGAAATTTTGAAAGTTTTGTTAGAGTTCTGAAATGTTCACCACCGGAACTTTAGCAACACTGTAGAAGCAAAGCACCAGCACCACCAGAACTTTAGTTTTTTAAGTACTTTAGAACCATTTAGAACCATGATTTCCCATGCCTAAGAGTTAGCTACTGTCATATGCTAAATTCTTAGGTACCAGGGATTTCATTTGTTATGAATTTCCTTTTTGAAGGAAGGAACAATTACATTTGGAAATGTTCTTGCTCCTCAAGAAAGTATTTGAAAACTGTACCTTCACATTTAGGAGTACCATGTGTAATTCAAATTACATTATAGTTCTAGGTGGTCATAATGAAAAAATTGAAGGTGAATTGATACTTCAGAAAGGCTATTTAGAACAGACCCAGTAAAGTTAAGCCCTATTGATTTTTGAGTCAAATCTAAGCCCAACTAACTCCAGATCCAGTCCTCTGTCTCTCCAAGGCATGTTTAGATTCCCAGGTGTTAAAATATTTGTATTTTTGCTCAGCAAGACCTAACTCATGGCTTCTTAAACCTTTTCTACTCGTAACAGGGTTTTGCCCAAGAAATGTTCACGTGAACCCTGGTATTAGGTATATAAAATAGATATCTATTTTATGAAACGTTTACTGATGTTTTTATGAAACATTTACTGATGGCTGTCAGGACTGGGAGACCTGAGCTTAGGAGAAGTTCAGGCTCCCAACCTGCCATGAGATTGCACCGACCTTTGCCCCAGTTCTTTGGTGACCTTGGCTCCAGGTGCATTGAGACTGTGCTGAGTCAAGTGGGAGTGACGTAACTTCCAGATGCATGTGGGGCTGCGGAGGGAAGTGAGGTAACTCCTCCGAGCCTGGACATTGGACAATTGGACTCATAACGCTGACTCATGGGCCCATGAGGTCACATCCCTTCGGACTATGGGATATGCTGAATCACCCGGATATGGTGCAACCCTGCTTGGACATTGCATGGGCAATGGGGAGGGGCTCAGGGTATATAAGGTGTGTTTGGGTGGCGGGCCGGTGCTTTTGCTTCACATGTGTCGTACCTACAATAAAATCGTGTTGGACCGTGCTTACATCTACGCGTGATCCCTACCGAGTGTTGGAGAGTCGTTACAATGGCCATCCAGCCTCTGTTTAAAAGTCTCCAAAGAAGGAACCTCCACCACCAGGATTTTGATTTTGGGGGGCTGAGTTTGGTTCGGGGGAGGGGGGCTGAGACTGGGTGGAAGAGGGTCTACCCTAGCAAACCTTTTGTATTGTTATCCCAATAACCCCATGAATGTGGGATATAATGAGCATGGTGATCAGATCATGATATGAATAAACATAACAGTTTAAATAATGTACCAGTAAGACCTTCTCGCGGACCACCCTGAGAATTTGGGGGGGGGGCTGAAGCCCCCGAAGTCTACGGGTCACCGACAAGGGGAAGCCAACATAAAGGGCATTACAGTAGTCAAGTCTTCAGGCTAAACATGCCCAGCTCTTTAAGCCGCTTATCACAGGGCTTGTTTTCCCGCACCTTTGATCATTTTAGTCGCCCTCCTCTAGGCACATTCCAACTTGTCAACATCTCCCTTAAATTGTGGTGCCTAGAATTGAACACCATATTCCAGGTGAGATCTGATCAAGGCAGAATAGAGGGGTAGCATGATTTCCTTGGATCCAGGCACTATACTATTTATGCAGGCACACATACAATTGTCACTTTTAGGTGCCGCATGACATTGTTGGCTCATGTTTTAACTTATTCTCCGCGAGGACTTCAATATCTTTTTCACACATACTGCTGTCGAGCCAGGCATTATCCCTCATTCTGTTTATTTGTAGAACATCATTGAGATTTTTCATGCCATGCTGCCAGGCTTGGTTTGTATCCTCAATGTAACGACTCTCCAATACACGGTAGGGATCACACGCAGAAGCTGACTTGGTCCAACACGTTTTTATTGAAGGTACGGCACCCGTGAAGCTAAAGCACCGGCCCGCCACCCAAACACACCTTAAATACCCCGGTAGCCCCTCCCCTACCCATGCAATGTCCAGATGGGGTTTCATCATGCTCTAATGAATCAGCAATCCCAGTAGTCCATAGGGGCATGACCCCAGGGTCACAGAGTCCGCGTCATGCGTCCCAATGTCCAATGTCCAAGCCTGGAGGAGTTACCTCACTTCCCTCCTAGGCACCTGGAAGTTACCTCACTCCCAGTCTGACTCAGCAGTCTCATGAAAAGTGGGACAAAGGTCGTGCCAGGAATTAAGGCAAAGGTCGATGTTGCTTCATGCCAGGTTGGGAGCCTGACCTTCCCCAAAGCTCAGGCTTCTCAATCCTGACACTCAAGTAACAGAATATACTCTGCTGGCTCTCCTTTTTTATCCTAGATTCATGAAAATGTCTGAAATAGCCACTTGTTGACAAGCTGCACACATTTTAATGACTCCCAGATTCAGTTAGGGGACCCCAAATGGGGTCACAACCCATGGTTTAAGAGACTTTAAAATAAATGACAGCTTATTTTTACAAACCAAATGAAAGCTAAAGCATAATGGTTCTTTACCCTATACTGATGATTTTCAGCCTTTAGTCCTCTTGATGTTTTGCGCTTCTGCTTTGAGAATCCCTTACTATTGGTCATACAGACTGGGAAGCTGAAGTCCAAAATATCTGAAAAATCAGAGGTTTAGAAACACTGGCCTGTATATATGGAATAATATTCAGAAGTCCACCTTCAGTATATAGAAGGCTTTATTGAGAGCAATATATTTGGAAGAGGAAAACTATCAGTAACATTGAGTGGGTTGTTTGAACTTTTTTGGGATCAGTCAGCTTGTCCCATTCCTCCTCGTGTTTGTGTGCAGCTTTAGCAACACAGAAGAAAAAAATCACCCATCCTGTATAGGGATGTTGTGTACAAATTACAGAAAGCATGACCAAACCTTTCTCTGCCATGCTTGTACTCTGTTTTGAGCTACTTGCAAGGCTTGAGAAAACCCCAATAGACTGCCTTGATGCATTGACATGGCCTATCTCCACCTCAAACATGCCAGTTGAAAGATTTATTCACCTTCCCATTTAAAGCTTTCACTCAGCGTAAGCATTATAACTGTATTCTCAATTCGCTTCTGACACGATAAAAAAAACCCCTCAGTGTAAGCACAGCTTCTATAATAAATCTATCACAGCAGGCTGTCTTTCACAAGTCTAACCTATGACATTATAAATAATAGAGAATAACAGAAGCTTGCGACTGTAGTAGATGTATTTGTCAGTATGACAGAAAAAAAATAGGCAAACTTTAACACCAGGATGTGGACTTTGGTCCAGCCAGTTATGTTGCTGAATTTCACCAACTTGCTCTTGAACCACAAAGCAAAGCAAAATGACAAGTGATTTACCAAGCCGTGAAAACTGAAGAAAGTACAACCATGCACACATACTAGGGCAGTACATGCCATTAAGTTTTTTGTTGTGAACTACTGACCCGAACTTCAGGCTAATTTATTTTTCCCTTAAGTGCTGTTTTGAGAATTCTGAATGGGATGTTTTTTAAAAAGATGTTTGCATTGCTTTCTCATTAGCACAGCCAACTTTTTCAGGGCTTACAAATGAAGTAACTCATGACAAGAACTTAGCAAGAGATTTACAGTTTTGTGAGGCACCAGCACTTTTGACAGAGAAAGCTAAATGCCCTGTAAAACAACAACACCCATGATTCTATGGCAATTCACAGAAAAGCAGGGGGCGGGTCATACTGTATGTGTTACAATGGAAGGATTTATTTAGGATTTATTTCATTGGAATAGGGAAATTTCAAGTCTCATGTTTCTGTGACCATGCATACCAGAAATGGATAGGAATAATATCAGAAAGGGGGATGAGGCTGGAGAACATACTGTGCTATTAGTTTAATGTAGCTGGAAGACATGACACAGGGGGATTATTTTTAAAGGACTTTTACTCGTGAAGAATAGAAATCAATAATGTGTTTTTCACTGGAACTCTGAGCACAATAGAGCTGTAGAGCGAACCAAAGTGCCAAAGTATCAAGCTGTCAGTTTCATGCTACCTTTTTTTTATTATTTTATTTTTTTGGGATAATTGAAAGATTACAATTATCCCAGGATAGGGATAGGTTTTTTTAATGTGTGGCAGTTTAAATTGCACATTTTAGCAATTTGAGTGTTTGAACATGCGTTGGGATGCTCAAACACTGGGAAATGTCCTGGGACCGGTTCTGTTCAACATCTTTATTAATGGCTTAAGTGAAGGGTTAGAAGGCAAAATCATCAAATTTGCAGACGACACCCAATTGGGAGGGATAGCCAATACTCCAGAAGACAGGAACAGAATTCAAAATGATCTTACCAGATTAGAGAGATGGGTCAAAACTAACAAAATAATGTTCAACAGGGACAAATGCACAGGGAATGTGGTGCAGCTGGCTGGGAGTCAGCTGCATAAGATCTCTACTGACCAGAAGGTCATGGGTCAAGGCCTGCCCGGGTCGGGGTGAGCGCTCGACCATTTGTGTACCTCGTTGTCGACCTTTGCAACCCGAAAGACATCTGTCAAGTAGGAAATTTAGGTACCCTGTTGTGGGGAGGCTAATTTAATTAATTTATGAGGCCATAAATCTTCAGGAAAGGAGTGAAGGAGTGCAACAGCTCCCCCTGGTGGTCAGTAGCTGGAATGTTAAATTGCCTCTGAGTGTCTTGTCTTACATGTTTATATGTCAAAGGGCATTGAATGTTTGCCTGTATATGTGCATTGTGATCCGCCCTGAGTCCCCTGCGAGGTGAGAAGGGTGGAATAGAAATGAAGTAAGTAAATAAATAAATAAATAAATAAATAAGTCATGCTACCCCTCTGTTCTGTTCTTGGTCAGACCACACCTGGAATCACACTGTTGCCAATTCTATGCATCACAATTGAAGGGAGACGTTGACAAGCTGGAATGTGTCCAGAGGAGGGCGACTAAAATGACCAAGGGTCTGGAGAACAAGCCCTATGAGGAGCGGCTTAAAGAGCTGGGCAAGTTTAGCCTGCAGAAGAGAAGATTGAGAGGAGATATGATAGCCATGTATAAATATGTGAGGGAAAGTCATAGGGAGAAGGGAGCAAGGTTGTTTTCTGCTGCCCTGGAGACTAGGACACGGAACAATGGCTTCAAATTACAAGAAAAGAGATTCCACCTGAACATTAGGAAGAACTTCCTGACTGTGAGGAACTCTGCCCCGGAGTGTGGTAGAGGCTCCTTCATTGGAGACTTTTAAACAGAGGCTGGATGGCCATCTGTCAAGAGTGCTTTAAATGTGATTTTCCTACTTCTTGGCAGGGAGTTGAACTGGATGGCCCATGAGGACTCATCCAATTCTATGATTCTATATGAAGTGGTTTATGGTATATTTTTGTATACATGGATCACAGCAACTTCATCTGAACTGAGTTTTTCTTAGGAGTTTACACATGGCTATTTCCTACAGTGTTAATATTCCTTTAGTAAAAGCTTTATTTCAAGTCAAAAGCATTGCATAAGTAGATAAGCTTAAAACTGATAAAATAAAGGGATCACAAGCAGCTACATAGTTTTTGACCAAAAACAAGCCTAATAAAGAGCCTCCTCAATGACTGAGTAAATACAGCCGGGCATCCCCCGGCAACGTTTTTTTGTAAACGGCTAATCTTACCAACCCAAAAGCATACCTTTACAACATTTTAACTTGGAGGTGTGTTTCTTTAGCAAAAGTGAAAGTCAGTGAGGAATGAGAAGTACTGTTTGCACCTTCTCCATCACATTTTTAAAACATGTCTCTGGTTTTACATAGAAGGAAATTTAAATAATGAAAGTTAACAACTTTGCTTTAACAAGCCTGTAGGGATTTATATGCTATACCTTAGGCCCACGTACATGTAGTAAAGTAGGCATTCACTGTATTCAACATTTTGATTAACAGAGCCTTCATTGGTTCGATATTCTCATTATAAAGTTCAGGGGCATCTACAAAATACTGACTTTTAATAGAAACTGCAGTCAAAGAATCCATGCATATCAATAAGAGATTACACCAGAATTGCATGAGATTTTTAGTGTGAAAATCCGTAAAGTTGGACATTAAGCAAAAGCCTTGAGCTGTTTAAATAACAGAAAAACAGTGAAATATAAAAAGAACATGTCTGCCCTTAATGTCCAAAAAGGAAAGATAACTGATGTTGATACTTGATGCACTTTTTGGGGCTTAGTGTAAAGGATATGTAGTAGAAAATAGATTGTGATACATGGCTGTAGCACAATAAAATGAAAACCATAGACTGTGTACCAGAGGCCACAGGTTGGTAACTGTCTATAAAGTATCTGTGAATATTAAAGGTTTTTAAGTATTTGGTGCTTTGTTGACTGTACCTGTCAATACAACCTGGAACTTTCTTACCAATTTACTAATTTGCCAGAGGGACTTGGCAAAATGATATAATTTCTTTCTATTTCAAAGGAAAACATTCCAAGAGCTTCAGATTTATTGAACTGGTTTCTAGGCCTGGTTAGGTTTCTTGTTAACAACAACAACAGTAGGTGAATCCTAATGAAGGAAGCTAAACCTCTCATGAATATACTACACCAAATGATGCATAGAAAGTCATATTATTACAAAACTATTAGTATAATTGTAACCATTACCCGACCGGTGTGAATATCATTTCAAGGTCCCGTATTCAGAGCATATATCCCAAAGACCATTGATCTGAAAAGATGGTGCAAATGCACCTGATTTGTAGATCCAATAGGTATGCAATCCACAGTCAGTTATATCATCGATATCAAAGTCCCAAAATTGGAGTAAACATATCCCAAGGCTCTTTAGTCACGGATTGTGCGAATGCACTCAGTGTTGTAATAAATCCACAGAATATCAATCGGCCAGAGCAGTGAATCCTCAAGGGTGGAGGTATAACAATCACGAAGCCGCCAGGATAATGTGGAATATTAAAGAACAATTCTGGCGAATGTCCAGGACACAGAGATCACAAATCAGGGTCTCCAAATTGAAGTTGGTCACAAAAAGCCGACTGCATGCTTATGCTAGATCCACGGCCAAAAAACCATTTCACCTTTTGGCTTTTTCAAGGCTCTATATCATTTAATTAAGCGTCCATTGTCATTTAGATCCCAAATCAACGGCATAACCTGGCCAAGTTTGGCAAGGTGACCCAGAAGTATACAAGCTATACAAGCCCGCACGCGGATCCTTCTGCTGCCGCCACCGCTCTTCCCACTTGAGGAGTGGCTCTCTGCTTCTCCCTTTCCCCTCCCAAGTGAGGCAGCCCTGGCTCTCGGAGGCGCCCCGTTGTGCCTGGACTCCAGGCTGGAAGCCGTGGTCTTGGCGGGCATGAAATGTGCACTCTTGGGGCTGGCCAAGTCTCCCAGCAAGAGAGGAGGAGCCGGCGCAGCAGCTGGGGAATGGCCCCAGAGTGAGGAGGAAGGTGATGATGAGGAGGGCGCCAAGGAAGAATGGGCAGCAGCAGCTGGACAGGTTGCCTGCGCCTTGGCTTCCTCCTGCAGCCCTGCATGCGGCTTGCCCGGCATGTTGCGGAAGCTAAGGCATGGTCCTTTAAGGACCGGCTAAGGCAGCTAGGGGCAAACTTCGGCCCTCAAGGTGTTTTGGACTCCAACTCCCACAATTCCTAGCAGCCGGAAGCAGCTGGAATTCCTACCTTCCGGCTGCTAGGAATTGTGGGAGTTGGAGTCCAAAACACCTTGAGGGCCGAAGTTTGCCCAAAGCCTGGGCTAAGGTATCTTAAGGTATACCTCTCTTGTTGGCATTTCTGACACGCGGGAGGCGCCTTTCCCCTCCACTTTACCCCTCCACTCCTGGCTCCTGGGAAGGAGCCAATGCCATGAAGTGGAAGACCTGAGCTGTCAAACCCAGTATTGGCAGGTTTTCACGCATTGCGCATGCGCGTCCGCCATTAACGGATTACTAACGAATTTCAGAACTCCACCAGATACGAAATGCCAGTGCCCCCTACATCCGCAGTGAGTTTTGAACTATTTTTTTTAATCAACCAGGCCAACTGGCGTCTATGGAAAACGCGAAATTTACCTTAAGTGGATCCAGAGCAAAGAAAAGGCAAGTGGTTTTGCTTAAATGCACTTGCTCCATAGCTTTGTAGTTGTTGAGAATAGACAATTGCAATCTTTTATCTAATGGACTCTCAAATGCTCATGCAAAGAAACAATTCAGATAGCAAAGGTATTTTTAGTTGCTGTTACGTCGCTATAATTCTGCAAGCCAAGCAGTCAAACTCTGTAGATCAAACCACGATGTGGATCCTGGCTATAAAAACTATTAAAATAAGAACTATGTAGCAGATAAAAAGTGCAGCATAGCATACATAAGCCTACAATTTTTTAGATTGTCACTCCAGTAAAAGTGGGATTTTTAGGAGGGGAATACTGCATGTCTATTAATAACTGGCTTTGAAGGTTAGTCAAACTCAGGTATAAGGATTAATGATAAAATGCTAAGAGTCTGAGGAAAAACTATTAGGCAGAACAAATACTGATTAGCTTTGCAAATTTTATAGTGTTTGAACATGCTTTGGGATAGAGGAGAAAGCTGTTGGCTTCATATCCTAAGCACTTGGTCTATAGCAAGTAGAATTAAGAGAAGGGAGAACCTTCAAAAATACATTTGAAGCTATTTATTAAGACCCATCACACTTGGTGTCAGATAAGTCTTCTTCAGGATCAAAATATCCAATAACCTACCATGTTATTGGAAAAAATAAATTATCAGAGAATAGCAAATAACAACATAAAATGGCATAAATTGGTAACTGAAATATTGGCTGGCATCCTTTTCTGTAAATATGATGTTGTGCATATATTTGCCTTTTGACACCACCATTCACTCAGCTAGTTTACTGGCTGTTAGGAATTGTGGCAGTTGAACCCCACAATTGTGGCAGATGCAACAACGAAAAGTCTTCTTAATCTTTTCTTTTCAGTAGATAGCGATTTCCATGTTCCTGGAGAGAAGAGGTGTAATGGAGATGTCTTCCAGCTCTCTTCCTATGTTCTCAAGGATGCCCCTCGCAACATGTCCAGCTACAGGAAGAGAGATGGACACATCTCCACTTATCCTCCTCATCCTACTCTTTGTCAACACAGAAATGGTCATGTTTAAGGTACCCGTGGTGCTTAGAAAGATGCATTTTGTGGGCTAGTATCAAGGGATATAGAGACAGAAATGCAACTACATTGCATTTCTGCGGTACAGGACCTTGGCCAAGTGGGTCAAAACGTATACAATGAGATGAACCTAAAAGAAAATACTTTTGCAACTTATTGCAGTGCCCTGATGGAAATGTCACTGTCTACATAAGCATCTATGTTCATTCTTCTCTGCCACTCCTTGTATGACAAGCTCAAAACTCAAAGGTGTTTTATATGCTGTTTTTATATGCTGTTTTTATATGTTGTAAACTGCCCTGAGCCTCGGGAAGGGCGGTTTATCAAGTCGAAATAAATAATAATAATAGCTTCTATTTTATTTTTGTGATTTACCAAAATATCAAACCTGTTCCATTATCTGGGCGGAGGCCACTGGAGGGTGCTATAGAGAAAAGTATTGTTCATTTTATGGGGGTGGAGGATGGGTTGAAGGAGTAAAACCATTTCACCCTGTTTTCTCAGTATTTCCCCCATCCATATTCCCATTGTGGAAACAACCCTTGTTTATGATATGGGAAGGGGGAGGGGAACTACCAGCGAAATGCGGGAAATGGTTTTCCTCTTTCAACTTCAACTGGTAGGAGAGAGGAACAGTCAAGAGGGGAGGACCATGGGGAGCTATGTTTTGATAGCAGCAGATGAGGATCGCATCATCTTGCAGGAGTTACGGAGATCTTCTTGGAGGTCCTGGAGGATTCTTGTGTGACATACACTCAAAACATAGCTGGTAATAGCCTTTTGCATCTCTCTGCCCTCCAGTTATCCACTGCGTAGGCATGAGATACTGCAAGTATGGACAAACTTTGGACCTCCAGGTGTTTTGTAGTTCAACTGCCACAATTCCTAACAGCCAGTAAACTAGCTGAGATTTCTTGGAGTTGAAGTCCAAAACACCTGAACAGCCAAATTTTGCCCTTGCCTGGGGTACAGCCAGTCAAGGATTGGAGGACGAGCAGCCAAGCAAGCAGTCTTTCCTGCAGGAATGAATGATTTATTAAAAAAGCACTTGCTTATTAAATGGTACAATTTATTCCAACTATCTATTCTAAATCGAACTAATTTTGTAATTAAGTAGGAATAGCAGGAAGCCTTAGCTGGTTTGACAACAAAAGCTTTCTGTGGTCCCTTCTATACTGCCATGTAATCCAGATTATCAAAGCAGATAATTTACATTATCTGCTTTGAACTAGATTATCAGATTCTACACTGCCATATAATCCAATTGAAATCAGATAATCTGGATTTTATATGGCAATGTAGATCCAGCTGGAAACTGGAACAACTAATCACAAACCATGAGTTAGACCAATCTGGGGAAGCTATCATGCTGGCATTTTGAGAGGCCCATAAATAATCTGCAGCAACAGTTTACATATATGATTTACGAAGCTGCATCTTCTCTAAAGAGGGAATTGTAGCAAAACTGATAGGAGTTTGTAAAACTTCTGTGAAAGTAATTCACCTTGAAAGAAATAACAAATAAATACAGTAAGTGACCGTTCACGTACAGATGGATGGAAGAGTGCAAAGACGGCTCTCTGACAAGAAATTGGTTCAATTAGACGGCAATTTTCACTGAATCATGTTGGGTCTTTGGGTGTTCAGCAATTTTCAGATATCAGAAAAATAGCAGTAAGCAATCAAGTGACCAATGTCACAGTATAAATAAGAAAGATGAGGTCAGTGCTCTAGCTGCCAAAGATTTGGGGATTTACTCTCATGTTCCCTACCCCTGCTTATTTTGAACGCATTGCTGTAAGCTTTTAGAAGGAGTTGTAGCTCATTTTGATTTTCAGATTATTTTCTGTAATTTTCAAACCGATGTCCTCTATTTTTTTAACACAACACTTTTTCCTTCAATAAAATATCCAAAGCTTGGCAACATTATTCAAAAGCCAATATAGTGATACTTTAAACAAAGGTTGTTTATAACTTCCGAGCCCTAGATAACTTTATTTATTACTGGCTTGGGTAACCGGCATTGCCCAGGTTATTTTAAAAAGTCAATTTTTTATTGTACAAAATGCATAAGGTTGTAGGTGAACTATAACTGACATAATGCCAGGTTAACCCCGAAGAACTCCATCAATACTTGGGGGAAAAATAGTTTGCTATGTTGGGCAAGTTTGCTCTAGATGCATCATGTGTGGGGTCCAGTGTGCTCTCTGGCTGTTGAGTAAACTACAACTGCCACTTTGGTGAATCACTTCCCTCAAACCCCTCCAGTAATTTGAGTTGGTCATGGGGGTTCTATGTGCCGAGTTTAGTCCAGGTCCATCATTGGTGGAAGTCACAGTTTTCCTAGTTGTGAGTGAACTACAACTCGCAAAAATTGAGGACAGTTTCCCCAAACCCCTCCAATAATCAAATTTCCACATATCGGGTATGTGTGCTTAGTTTGGTCAAGATCCATCAGTGTTTGAGTTCACAGCACTCTCTGGATGTAAGTGAACTACAACTCCTCCAAATCAAGGTGAATTTTCCCCAAAGACCTCCAGTATTTTTTGCTGGTCATGGGGGCTCTGTGTGCCAAGTTTGGTCTTTGGTGGAGTTCAGGGCGCTCATTGATTGCATGTGAACTAGAAATATCAGTATCTACAACTCCAAAATGTCCAGGCCAATTCATCTCAAAATGCACCAGTATTCAAATTTCGGCATATTGGGTATGCATGCCAATGTATATCCAGATCCAGCTTTGTTTGGGTTCATAGTGTGCTCTGGAGGGCCTTTGGTGTCTCCTGAGTAGTGGGAGCGATAGCTGTTTGTGGAGGCAGGAGTTGTCTGTGTAAGTGGACACCCCAGCCACACACACACACACACACACACACACATATTTTCACTTTTATTATGTGTATAGATAAACATGTTATTAATCCTTTTCTGATTGCTTGATTTTAGACTAAAAATATATATTCCTTCTCCAAATTCTCCAGAATGATAATTCAAGCAATCATTTGAATAAAAAGTGAATGTGCTAGTAGGCAATACATTGTTAATAAAATGAATAACTTCATGAAATAAAACTGTGTTTGTGTTTGCATTGTATTATTTGTGTTTACCAAATAATTAAGAAACAAGTCAAGACCACCATACAGTTGCAAACCACAAAAGGTCAAAGCAAATTTCAATTGGTTGCTTTATACAGAGATGTTTTCTGTTGTGTTCTAATAGCAGATGTTCTTTGACAAAATAGTTTTCCCAGTGTCACTGAGCAAGGATAAACCAACTGTTCTCAAAAAAGGGGAAAAATGCATATCAAGCAGCACATGGACAATTATTCTAGTTTCTGTGTGTAAGATAGATCATACTTTTCAAGTAGGAAAAATTGATGGTGGATGAAATTTAACAATAAGAGAACACAAACAAGCATAAGATGACTGTATTGATTTTTAATATTATTCTTACTTGTGTTTTTTTATCATTGTCTATTCTCAGCTTTTATCAGATTAAAGGTATGATATACTTTCCAGCAGTATAGACAAATGAACTATTTTGTTGGATGTAGAGAAAAATCAGTATTTTCAATAACTGATGCAGTACTAAAAATGAATATATTTTACAATTACGCCATTGTATCAACAGTTATTAATGGTGATAAGGAATGGCCTATGTATAATGAGAATTTATTACCATTGTGTTTCGTCTATTATATGTATTTATTAGCATGTGAAGAGTTGTGGCAAATTGAAACTACTTTGTTTTTTGTCTTCATCAACGGCATTTGTTCTAAAATGACTGCTCTATGATTCTCAGGTCATGAAGTAGAACAGTCAGGATGCATTTCAGGCTCAAATTGGAACAAGAAGATGATGAATTTATTAACATTATTTTGTTGTGTGTTCTTGGTGCAAGTTCGGGTTTCCCCCCCTCTTTTTGATGAGAGTTATTCACCAGCTGTGCCTCACGATCATCTGTTTTATCTTTAGATATATTCCTTGTGCTCACTTTTTAATTGGTGTCATTTGCGTTTGGAAAGGATGAGAGCAACCAAACAAATGTAAATGAACTGATTTTATTCTGTCAAATTATTATGTTCGTCTAAATTAAGTGAGGAAATTGAATAAGCTACAATAGTCTGTAGGAATTAGACCTGTTTATCACGGGAAAAAATGGCTTCAAAACTCGCTTCGGATGTAGGGGGAGCTGGCGCCTCATATCTGATAGATTTTTGAAATTTTCAGCAATTTTTTCAAAATTGATTCAGTTGTACTTCCGAAATTCGGAATGGCTTCGTTAATGGCGTCCGTGATTGTGCAATGCGTGGAAACCTGCAGAAGGGACAGTCAAAACTTGGGGGATTCCCTTTCCCTCTATTTTTGACCGCTACTACAGACAAAACTAGCCACACTGGTACAAAATACTGAACACATTTAACACATTAATAAACATTTAAAACATTTTGATGCAATGGGACAAAAATAGAGAAGGGCAGAAATAACATATGAGCCATATCTGAATATGGCAACGGAGACTTCGAAATGGCAAATCCACTTCCTGTTTCCTTAACTCTCTTCAGAATCGCTTCAAAAGTCAAAAACATCCGAATTACATCCGAATTTCGGATGTATCCGACGTTTGAAAACAGGCCTAGTAGGAATGTATGTGTACCTTGCCTATAGGGTGATTATTATTATATAGTATGTATCATACACTATATTTTGTGTATTATCAATAACAGTAAGTCATAGTTCATTGTAGTACATTTTTTTAGTGTGAGTTGTCAAAAAGCATAGCATACATAGAGAATAGTATGTATGTCTCCGTGTGTATTCATGCAGTACAAGCCACTCCAATTAAATTCAACTGTGTTGCATTTTCATGACAAGGAAATTCACTACTTCTGGTCCAGATGACAGAGATGTCAGGCAACTGATGAAGTTTACTCCAGGATGTTTCAATCTTCCTTGCATTTACTCAAATTTCTGATCATAAAATAGTCTGCCATATTGAACCAAATGCGAGGTCGTTCTGTTATGGCAGCAGCTAGCTCAGTGATCTCAGGTAGGAAAATGTTTTTCAAGTAGACAGCACGATAATAGGCTGTTTCAAGGTTAGTTTATTGAATGAATATCATTACCTTCATAGGCTTTTTTTGCTATTTGCCCTTAGATTATTTCAAAGGTGCTCACGAAAACTGTTTCCAACTGTGATGAAATCATCATATTATACTAGCAATCCTCTCCATTGGCGCCCCCTTGCAGTGGGGGAGAGGCTTGCGTACCCTAATGTAGTTGTGAGCTATGCTGGCGGTGGCATAATAGCCACTGGTAGGGCCTCCCATGCCAGACAGGTCACAACCCAAGGGTCTGACAAAGAGCGTCAAAGGGCAGGATGGGCTCTCTAGCCTTTTGGCAACCGTCCTAAGAGAAGGAAAACTCTAATTTCAAACCCGGGCAGATGGTGCTCGTCTAACCCTGTAAGGTCAACCACCTAAGAGAAGGAAACTCGGACCAAACCTACGGCCTGAGGACCTCGCTGCCACCGTCCAAGCTTGCTAGGCCCCAGCAGACAAACCTTTGGTTGAAAGGGTGAGGCCAGGATGCACTATCCACAATGCTGCGGCCTCTTTCGAGAAGACACGCCGAATGCGTCTCGAAGAGAAACGACAACAAAGAAAGAACTGCAACTTGGAAATAACATCACCCAAGGAGACTTTCTGCTGTGCTTTCTGCAACCGAACTTGCCTATCTCAGATTGGCCTTTTTAGTCATCAGCACGCTTGTGAAAAGCGTGGGATGAGTCCTTCCTGAATCTTCATTTGCGAAGTAATGCCGAGAGAGAGAGAGAGAGAGAGAGAGAGAGAGAGAGAGAGAGAGACTAGCAATATGCTCTCTTTGGTTCTGGTTGAACCTTTTTATTTCGAGGTTCAGCTTTGTATGTAACTAAACATGCTGGTCACATGAACTCATATCTTCTTGGCTTTTCTTCGCGAACGAAGATTCAGAAAAGACTCATCCCACGCTTTCAACAATCAAGTTGATGACTAAAAAGGCCAATCCGAGATAGGCAAGTCCGGTTGCAGAAAGCACAGCAGAAAGCCTCCTTGGGTGATGTTGTTTCCAGGTTGCGATTCTTTCTGCGTTGTCGTTTCTCTTCGAGACTCGTTTGCCGTGAGTTCTCGAAAGAGACTGCAGCATTGTGAATAGTGTGTTTCCATGCCTCCCGATGTGAGGCCAGGGTGGACCATTGTTGGTGATCAATCTGGCCAAGCCTGAGATGTTGTTTCAGGGAGTCCTTATATCTCTTTTTGGGGGTACCTCTTGCGCTGACCCATGGTGAGTTCACCATAGAGTAGTATCTTTGGGAGGCGGTGGTCCTCCATCCTAGAGACGTGCCCTACCCAGTGCAGCTGAGCTCTCAATAGCATGGCCTCAATGCTGGTGATCCCTGCTTGCTCAACGCCAGCAACATTCATCACATAGTCAGTCCAGTGTACATTTAGGATTGTGTGAAGACAGCGCTGATGAAAGCGTTCAAGGAGTCATAGGTGTTGGCGATAGGTGACCCTTGTTTCAGACCCATATAGGAGAATAGACAATATGATAGCTCTGTACACACTGATTTTGGTGCTTTGCCTCAGGTGTTTGTTACTCCAGACTCTTTTGTGAAGCCCATCCCTCTGCTTTTCTATCTACCCCTTTGTCATAGTACCGATTGTGCTCCTCCTTACCCTAGCAACCTGCTGCTGTTCTAGAAAGCTACCGTATTTACTTGAGTCTCATGCACCATCAACTCCAATGCACACACCATTTGAACTGCTCTGGCACAACAGCTTGACACCATTTGAACTGCCCTGGCACAATGCTATGGAATCATGAGACTTGTCGTTTTCCAAGATCTTGTGTCTTCTTTAGCAAAGAGTTGCAGATGTTGATTGTGAAGCCATTGTCTTCTAATCTTAAATTATAGTAGAGATTGTGAGTCATTACTTCTTACTTTATTTAGCAGCTTTTAGATCACAGTTGAGATGATTGCCATTACTTATCTTCAGTCTTTCCGGCTCCTTCTACATTGTCATATAATCCAGATTATTAAATCAGATAATCCACATTATCTGCTTTGAACTGGATTGTATGAGTCTACAATGTCATATAATCCAGTTCAAATCAAATAATCTGGTTTCATATGGCAGTGAGGCCCCTTCTACACTGCCATATCATTCAGATTATCAAATCAGATAATCCACATTATCTGCTTTAAACTGGATTATATGAGGCCCCTTCTACACTGTTCTATATCTCAGAATCCAATCCCAGATTATCTGATTTAAACTGGATTATGTGTGTCTCCACTGTCAGATAATCTGGGTTAAGAAAATAATCTGGCATCAGATCCTGGGATATAGGGGCAGTGTGAAAGGGGCTTAAGTCTACACTGCAATATAATCCAGTTGAAAGCAAATTATATGGATTTTATATGGCTGTGTAGAAGTGACCTCACTCTCCTTTTTCCATCTCTACCATGCAGATGTTTTTCATATTGGGCAATGTTAGGAATCTGATGTGGGCTTTTCTGTTGTTATATGTGTTAGTTGTCTTATAAAATAAATCCCCCAAGAAAATAGTACCGGCAGCTTTTTCTGTATTACTTTAAGGGACAATAACACAAGAATAACTATAATATCCTAGAAGCAGTGAACTGACCTGCCGTTTAAGAAAAGTATAGATTAAATAGCTCCAAATAAATAAAGCTCCGCTGAGAGCATGGCAGAACAGAGACATGTAATGCTTTTTATTACCTCTTACTGTTCTCTGTACTTTGGGGCACAATGACTTTCATATACAATTGTGGTTTGCAAATTGTACTTCTTTCTCTTGGGAACATATCAGAAGTACTCCAATGATAAAGTAACGGCAGGCACTTTCAAAAAAATAAAACTTCTGTGCCTATTTTTCCTGTGATTTTTCTTACTATGCAAGAATAATCCCTAGAGTTCATCAAAGTCCTTTCAAATTTCCAATTTTTAGGTGGATATGCACAAATGTGCAAATAATAATAAACTTTATTTTTAGACCACCCTGTCTCTCCCAGGGGACTCAGGGCGGTTTATACATACAAAAGGCAAATATTCAATATTTGCCATATACCAAGACATTACAACAATATATAAAAATAGACCTACCCAGCCTTATATATTTGCATATAGAAATATTTATATCCCACCCTTTATTTGGAGATCTCATGGTGGCTTACAAAAAAAATCAACTTTAAAACAACATTTTTTTTAAAAAAATTATTTTTTTTAAAAAAAAAGATAATTTAAAACTGTTTAAGACCATCTTGAAGGATATAAAAAGAAATGTGTGCAGCTTGGATAAAATAAGTTTTCTCTGAAGATTTTAATAAAAAGCCAGGCTGTAACTTGCCACTGAAATTATGTTCACATTAGTGACAATCGGCTTTCCAAAGATAGGGAATTCCACAAATGCCAATACAGATATTGTCCTTTTCTCATGTCCCCCCACAGTGTATTTTCCCTATGGATAGGACATAGAGAAGGGCCCATTCAATAGATCAGGCATGCACTTAGAGAGAGGCTGCCCCTCAAGTATTGAGGTCCCAGTTATTTAAGGACCATAACACATTGATCTTCAGCTCTGTGCTAGGATGCTTGCAGGACGGAGCCATGATGGAGCTCAACGGAGTCCATCACATGACACAGGGCTACTTCTGCAAGCATTGTAGGACTAAGCCAAGAGAAGATGGAAATCTCCCAATGTTCTCATAGGAAAAGCTGGGGAAAGTGCAGGTGGAAGCCAGGCGGCAATGCCCCCGATGGGAAAAGGGGAGATGCGGACAATGTGGGGCATGGAGCAACTGTTTCCCCTGCTGCCTGTTAGATTTGCCCCGCTGCCCCATGAATGCCCCCACTTTCTCCTGGCTTGAGTTGCTTAATGTGATGAAGTCCTAGGAATTTAAATATTCTCACCAGAACTCTAAAATCAGAACAGAAACATATTCGTAGCCAGTGAAATTCTTTCAGAAAAGATATTATATGAATAACAACAACAACATCTATAACAATAGCAACTGAATATTCAGCGGTCAAGTTGCTGAATTTTTCACCAGCTAAAGTTTCCATGTCATCTTCAAGGGCAGCCCTATGACAGGATTTCAACTAAGATGTTACTATGGCTGTTATCTCATCTTGTAATAGCTATAGCTGGCAGATCAGTTGAAACTGGCTCCAAGCAATCCGGGCTAGTCAGGCCCCTTCTACACTGCCACATAAAATCCAGATTATCTGCTTTGAACTGGATTATATGGCAGTGTAGACTCATATAATCCAGATCAAAGCAGATAATGTGGATTATCCGATATGATATTCTGGATGATATGACAATGCAGAAGGGACCTCAGCCAATGAGCCTTCAGTGACATGCATGGATCTAGGAGCACACCCAGCATATGAAGAAGCATTTGCTCCTTCAACCCATTCAGAGTAAGCAACCTATTTAATTCCTTGTTAAATATGGAATATTATTGATAGGATGATAGCTATCACATACCTTTAGGCACAAGTAAGAGTACATTACTGACTCCTTCAGAGGAGCAGCCACTTTCCCCAGGTGTAGCGAGGCATTTACCAACCCTTGCCACTTACCCAATCAATCCGTATCTACTAGGCCTGTTTTCGAATGGAAAAATGCGTTTCGGAAGTCTAATCGGATATTAGTTTTCCTCTGGCTTCAGATGTGAATCACTTCCAATTTTTTAAAGTGATTTTATCAAAATGGATTCGGATAAATTCAGATATTTGGAAGTATTCGAAAATGGCGTCAAAACTATGGGGGAATCTCATTTCCAGGGAGAGTCAAAACTATGGGGAAACTCATTTCCATCCATTTTGACTGCTAGTAATGACAAAACTAGCCACTGGTACAAAATATTAAGCCATCAGCCAATGATGAGAGGCAGCAAAAAAGGGCGGAAATGGCACCTGAGCCCTTTCCGAGAATGGCGACGGAGCTCTCAGAATGGCAAATCCACTTCCTGTTTGGGGTGCTGTTCTCAATATCACTTCAAGTATCGGAAGTCCGGAAAAAAATCCCAAAATCGGAAGTATCCAATTATCAGAAACAGGCCTAGTATCTACTATGCCTTTAGTACCAGAGCATCTTATCCACATCATCAGGTGGCAATAGCTGAACTTCCAAGAAATTACACTGAATAAGCAACTCTTGCCTCCCTTAAACTGACATCAATAGGCTCTTAAATACTGTGTAAAGCTTCACAGGCAACATGACAGTGTACACTGCCCTAAAACAGAATCATCCTCCTTCCATCCAGTAATAACTGTTGGTCCTCTAGATGTGTTGGTCTATAACTCTCATGGCCTGGAAAGAGCTAAAGTTTCCCATTCCTGGCCTATGCTTTAATCTCATTCTAGAATGCTAGCCATGGAGTGGTATAGACGTGTTCAAAATAAGTACACCCCTAGCTGATTTGTGTTATGGGTGTCATTCTTTTATGGAGAGTCTTCAATAATTACATATTAGTTTTAGCATTTTTTCTTTAATTGCACAAAATGTCTTTCTCTCAAAGTGTCTTTGTACTGTACTATTAGGCACAGAAAGCAATAATTAAGGAACACAAGTTTTTATAATATAAAAGCTGATAGACTGAAAATTTGAAAAGATTCCACTTTGATTCTCTAGTCTAATTTATCCTCCTTGGGAAATTGTGTAGTTTGCTATCTCCTTCCACAGCTTCCTGAAGTCTGAGATTACCTATTAAACTTGTTTTCAATTGTCTCGTGCAATGAATTTTTAGAGGATTTTAGAAACACAGTAATTTTACGGAGTTAAATCTTTTTAGAAATTATGTTGCTATGCTAAAGCAAGGAGTTTCAGTAACTGGATCTAGATAATAATTGGAGTTGTCGTGTAAAATTGTGGTAAATGTAAATTGTTGTTAAATGATAATGTCAGTCAGGGCCATAATCTTCATAATGACATTTTAGTGACTTTCATCCGAACAAACCAAAATATTATCTCATATATTCCTAGGGCTATATGAAAACTGCTTGAAAATTACATGAAGAATGTTTACAAAATATTTCAATATACTGTCATTTGATGGACTACAGTAATTTCTAAGAGAAGGCACTGATATGGAAGGCACTGAAAATGCATATTCCATAGGACTTAAAAGCCATTCCTCATATTTAGCAAAACCACAGACCTTTAGACCTGAACAAATCAAATTGCAAAATTAGAATGGCAAGACACAAGAATGTTCTAGTGAATGGACAATTGGTAATAAATTATCATAGAAAAATAAAGAAGTCAGTGGATGTCACTTCATATATAAACATCTGAAAATGATCCGAAAGTTAATTAAAGTATGTTATTTCACCTCAAACATAAGGCTCCTTAACCATTAGGTTAAAACCTTGCCATATTTTATGAAATCAGGAACAGCAAGAAAGACCGAGTAGTCTTCTGTTAGTGAATTACTGAAATGCTTGGTAAAAATACCTTTCCTTCTACAAGGGTGATATCATTCTGATATCCAGTCCAATTAGCATCTGCAAGCTTTTCTTAGGCAAATCCCCATGCACTTGGATCTTTCCACTGCCATTTGAAAACGACAATTGAGAAATACGTTTAATTCTCTGAATACTTCTGAGATTTTTTTCATATTAGCCATTCCCTTGCGATGGACAGCAATATTTTCAAAAGTCTAATAGAAGAAGTCTTTTTCCTTTATTAAAAAAACAACCCACTGTATTGTAGAAACCATTACACTATTTTTAAACACATTTTCAAAATATTTTATCTAGTAATGGGCAAGAATTCAATCAGGTCCAAGCCTGAATATTTTTTCCCCACGTACTTGTTATTGTCTTTGAACTGCTAGTGTGTATGTAGAGAAAGGGGAAAGGTAAGATGAAACATTAAGGTCAAGAGACAGAAGAATAAATTGAAGGATTCTGGAAATAGGCAGTTTCCATTATTTTACAAATGCAGTAGTACAAAAATGTACACAGTGAACCAAGTTCACGCCCACTGGAACCCAGCCTCATATATGATTCTAGGATACTTCCAGGACAGAGCCAGTACGTAGCCCACTGGAACCCATCATATGATGCAGGGCTACTTCCGACGGGGCTCTGTACTGACTCCATTCTAAAAGTGACCTAGGATGGAGCCTAGAGAACACAGGAGGCATCCCATGTTCTCAGTTAGAATGGTGCCAGTGCATGGAGAAGCTGGGCAGCCGCGGCACTTTCCCCTGTGTGATGTGGAAAGTGTTGCTGCGGGGCATGAGGCAATGGTTTCCCCTGCTGCCCCATGCATCACACTTCTCGGTGTATCCCTGCTATCACCTAGCTTGAGAACCTCAGTGTGATGAGGTCCTTAGTCTCCATAGGAATCGTATGTTACTGTGAGGTGGGTTGAATTAAATAGCACAAACAAATTCTAAGACACCTAATTTCTATTTACAATGTTCCCTGGATACTTCACTGTTCTCTTATTGTGAACTCACAATTTCATTGGTTTTTTTTAAAAAAAGTAATAAAGTAATAAAACTGGGAGGGGGGGGGACAAATACCACTCAGTGGCAACCTCCTCCTACTCACCACCTCCACTGCTCACCACTCCTTCCTCAGAGAGAGCCACACTGAGGCTCCCCCTCCTCCTCTTCCTCCTCCTCTTCCTTGGAGGCCCTTCGGACACCACTGCTGAAGCCTGGTCTTCCACACTCAGCACTGAGGCCTCAGCCCAGCCTGGTAGTGGCGTCAACGGTGCCCAAGGGGCCTCCGAGGAAGGGGAGGGGGGAGCCTCGTCACAGCCCTCTCCAAGGAAGAAGTGGGGAGCAGCAGAGGCAGCAAGGAGGAGGAAGCCATCGCTGAAAAGGGCCGCGCTGAGGCTTAGCCCAGAAATAAGCCCCAGGGTAAGGTCTAGCATCTGGCTCCCCCTCCCCTCCTCTTCCTCATCCCTAGTTCATGGAATTTCACTTATCACGGGTGGGCCTGGAATGTAACACCTGTGATAAGTGATGGAACACTGTATATTCAATACCTGTGTTGTATTAGCTCTTTGTCCATTTTTATTGCTAGAGTTAGAACTTTACAGTTAGAAAGGCTTCTAAGGGCCATTTGTTGTAATCCCGTTCCAGAGCAGGAACACACAGTTAAAGTAACTTTGAGAGATGGTTTTCTAGGCTTTGCTTAAAAGTAATCTATTCAACAAAATTGACTCACAGAACCCTATAAGACAGCCTATTCTGTTCTGAGCAGTTTTTACAATTGAAATGTTTTCCCCCTAATTTTTAGTAGGAAGATCTGTAATATTATAACAGTTCATGGATAAATGGTTTCTCTCTCCTTCCTTTCAATGCATGCCCAAAGCCATATTGTTTTTAATATTGTTTTGGCTAGGAGAAAATGACTTTTGTGTATCCTAACTGTTTCAAGCTTAGTTTTGGGTAAAATAGGATACTGAGACAGATGAAAATCAAAAGGAAGCAGAACCATCCAATAAATCCAATATGGAAAGGAGAGGCGGAATTTCAAGATGTAGAAAAGAAATATTTTTTAATCAAAATAACAAATACATTTTGATCTGAAGATATTGTGTGACCCTGTTCAAGGGCAGTTGAAAGGAAACAGGACAATGCACACGTAATAGCAATTTTTCACAAAACATAAACTAAAAAGTATGTGCATGTATGTCTAATACTGAATTGTATGTAAAATACAGTGGACCCTTTCTATCCTGCCACCACCACAGATACCAAAATCTGTGGATGCTCAAGTTCCATGATATAAAATGGCATTGTAAAATAGTGTCCCTTATATCAAATGGCAAAATAAAGGTTTGCTTTCATTTGGGGGGGGGGGGGTATGTGTGGCTATTTTCAAACTGTTAATTTTCAAAGCTGAGGATACATAATCTGAAAATACAGAGAATTGACTGTGTAACAATTAAGAAACGATATGTTAAACAAGGTTACAATGTATATTTTAATACAATACTTTAAAATAATATGAATATGACTGGTGGGATTAAGCTTATGTCTGGTAACGGATAATTTTCAAAGTAGAAGACAAGGCACTATACTTTTTATATTGGTTCCTTGTGTGTATCAAGGCCATCCTCATCAAAGCAACGTGGCAAAAAGGAAAGAGTTTAGAGAATATATGAACATCTGTACCTTAAGGTAGATGCCAAAATTCTATGTCTGTTTTTAAACTATGGGTGCATCTACACTGTAGAATTAATGCAGTTTGACATCACTTTGTCATGGCTCAATGCTATGGAATAGTCATTTTATAAGATCTTTAGACTTCTTTTCCAAAAAGCATTGGAAGTCATACAGTTTCTACACTAACCATCACTGTTGAGTCTATTTATCACCTCAACAAAGATTTATCTTTCTAAGACAAATCTTTCTCCAGTAACTAGAAACTTGTATCTTTAGAAGAATAATTATGCTCTGCAAAGTGCTCAAGCAAGAGAACACTTCATTTTCTGTTCCTAATATTTGGTGCTCCTTTGGTTGAGCAGCATTTTACAGAAGAAAAATCTTTAACAATATATTATATAATTCAGTTCATCTCTGATGAATTTGAAGGCCTTCTGTGAAGGCTGAATCTTGTAATTTGTGGAAGTGTTTTGACAGACCTCCATTTATATATATTGCTCAGAAAATGATTTGCAATTGACCTTAGATTTAGCATTTTACCACAAAGTAGCTATAATGAGCTAAGGGGATTATAGAGGATGAAGAACTAAATTACATTGTGTTGTATAAGAACAATGTGATCAGCAATAGTAATTTAACATATTGCCACATGTGATTCACCAAACATTAATATGAAATAGGGAGGAATGCAATTTTGACATTTTTATTGGAGTTTAAAAAATGGAGTGGAAAGGGTAGATTGCATTTGGAAGCCCTTTCACAGATTATTTTGCATGTCTGCTGAAAATGTCTACATTAGTGGTTCCCAATCCATGGTCCATGGACCACCAGTGGTTTGCAAAAATGAAAATATGGTCTGCAGCATCCACCATTACTACACAGGTGCTTCGAAACATCACTGCAACGAGAGCAACTGGTTGACTGCCCACAAAAAATTACTACTACCACATCAGCTCAAGATTATGAAATATGGTTTTCTGTGGTTGAGCAGATGGTGACTATTGGATAGCATATGTTCTTTATCAGTAACTAGAGCAGTTGTGATATATCCAATGCAATTTTATGAATCAGCACCCCAAATAACCCAACCAATAGACCAATCTAACATTGGTCAATCTAACATTGACCAAAAACTGATTCATAATCCTTTTGGTACTAAAGTTGGAGAGTGGTCCCTGGTCAAAAAAAGAGGTTGGGAACCACTGGTCTCCACTAATATAATATATAACATATAAAGTAGCTAACTAAAAATTAATTACAAGAGTGATGAAGGATAATGTCTTCTCCTACTTCAGTATCAACAACAACAACAACAAAACTTTATTACGGTCACTGACCAGCACAAAGCGGGCACAAGAACCCTAAGAAGAAAAGGACATCTCCCCAGTAAACAGTTATTTAAAATTAGATTACAAATCAGTATAAAATATATTTCAAAAGACAGGATATTGTTGCCTTCCGGTGTCAATCATCATCCGTCTGACTTCAGTATCATGTTTGTTAGTTGCTTCAAAGAATTGTTAAACCATAGCTAGCAAGTTCTCAAAGCTTAGAACATGAACATATCCTACAATCTAGGAATTTAAAGTAATATTGTCAAATATAATAGATCTGTGCCTCAATTAGAAGCCCTTTAATTGGAAACCTATGTCTACTGCATCCAAAGGATATAACATTTTTAGAGAATGAGATAGTCAGAAGAATGTGACGTTCAAATTGTCAATTGTCTTCAGGAGTCCATAATAGAGCCATTGTTCACATCCATAGAACTGATAGATATGCAATGACGACTTCCATTTTCTTTTACCCTCTGTGAGCACACCTTTATCAATGTGAAAGTGTCTTGTTGGCACAAATTCTTAGATGGCTGCAGGGAACAACTCAAACTACATCTTCTAATCTCAATTACAAATAATAAAATAATTGGCTTGTAGAGTGGGAAGAATCCTATATCACCCTGCCAAGGAGCAAGAAAATCGCATTCAAGATTAAGAAGAACTGAACTGTTCCTCAAAGGATTTATTTCCCAGATCTTCTACCATTTCTACTCCCTTCCTCTGGACATATTTTTATTACAAAAGTATTCTTAAACATCATGTATTCCAGATGTGATCCAATCAAAGCAGAATAAACTGTTCCAACTTTTTTCCTTAATCTAGACATTCCAGTTCTGTTTACTGCAAGCTATAATTTCATTAACATTTTTGCTTTACAGTAGTTGTTATTTGTGTAATAGATTCTAATCTATTAAAACAATGAAATACTTTTTACATATACTACTGACATACATCGTGCCACTGCCGTCATTTCTGTGCATCTATTTTTTTCTGCTTAAATGCACTGTACATATTCATTATGCTACTTTTGACCCATTTTTCAAATTTGTTAAAGTCATAGCTGTTCCTCCCAGATCAATATCATTGGAAAATTTGTTGAACAGTCCATCATCCAAGACTCTAAGCCAGGACAGATCAACACATCTCTCCATTTCTCACTTCTCTCAAGAATGACAAGAAATCATTAATGGATATTATTTGGCTTTATCTGTCAATCAACTTAGAAAGTCACATAGCATAAAAATGCCCAGTGATCATTAAAGTGGTGATCTCTGAACTGGCTTATTTAATGTTTTGTTTTAATGAATTTGTTGATTCATTGCTGATCCTTATGATGGCACCGAATGGTGTTTGCTGTGAGGCTGCCCAGAGTCCCCCCTCGGGGTGAGAAGGGCAGGGTGCAAGTATATGAAATAAATAAGTAAATAATATTAGAATATGTGTAAACTGATTTGTAGAAAGTTTTCAGGAAAGAAATAACAAGTTATAGTCAGTGGACACAAATATTGCACTGTCTTTGGCATATCAGAGAGCCTGAGAAGCTCTGGATTAGCCCACATTTTATCAGTTTGTCTATATTATGAGGGACCTTTTCAATAGACTCATTAAAATCTAGATGCATTACATCAAGATTTCTCTAATTTACCAAGCTTGTAATTCTGTATAAAGCAGAGTGGAAAGAATAGTCATGCATGACTTGCTTTTGAGAAATGCCTGGTGGTTCTTTGTAATTATAGCTCTCTTTTCTAAGTGCACACAGATTATGATGATCTGTTCCACAAACTTTCTGAGTATTGATATCAAGCTGAGTGGTCAACTGTTTGTCCTCATTCTCTTTTACTCTCCCCCCCCCCCCCCAACCCACCCCTAAAAGATAGGCACATTTACCCACCACCAGCCTGCAAAGACATTGGTTATTCCCCAGTAATTCTCAGATAATATATACAATAATATTGTTGACAAATGTATTTGATAGCTCCTGTACTGCCTCTTTAGGTATCTTGGGAATCAACCCTCTTTTTGGCTAATTTATTTCCTCTTACATTTTATCAAGGAGACAAAGTATGGGTTAAACAGTTATACTTTCTCTTTAACTATCTCTTAGTATTTTCAGACTAAATATGTGCTACTTCCCTTTGCTCTGAACCTAATAACATTTTACCCATTTATTTTTCAACTTCTCTTGCAAATTTGAACTCTTCTGACAGGCATGTAGCCGGGGGGGGAGGGCTAAGGGGGCTTCAGCCCCGAAATTCTCAGGGTGGTCCGCGAAAAGGCCTTACTGGTACATTATTTAAACTGTTACGTGCATTTTAATCATGATCTGATCACCATGCTCATTATATCCCACATTAATGGGGTTATTGGGATAACAATACAAAAGGTTTGCTAGGGTAGACCCTCTTCCACCCAGTCTCAGCCCCCCCCCCGAACCAAACTCAGCCCCCCCCCCCCAAATTAAAATCCTGGTGGTGGAAGTTCCTTCTTTGGAGACTTTTAAACAGAGGCTGGATGGCCATCAGTAAATGTTTCATAAAAACATCAGTAAACATTTCATAAAATAGATATCTATTTTATATACCTAATACCAGGGTTCACGTGAACATTTCTTGGGCAAAACCCTGTTACGAGTAGAAAAGGTTTAAGAAGCCCTGAGTTAGGTCTTGCTGAGCAGAAATACAAATATTTTAACACCTGGGAATCTAAACATGCCTTGGAGAGACAGAGGACCCTCTTCCACCCAGTCTCAGCCCCCGAACCAACTCAGCCCCCTGAATCAAAAATCCTGGCTACGGCCCTCTCTTCTGAGCTTTAGTTCTACTTAAGTTGTTACAAATTTTGCATTCCTGTTTTTATTTTCCCTTGGTGAATTATTTCTTATTCCATTCCTTATACATGTCCTAGTTTAAATCTTAGGGCCCTTGTGCACTGGTAAAATCTCAGGAGGGGCTGGGTTATTTTAACCCAGTTCCTCCCGAGGTTTTGTCTGCACATGCTCCCACAGTCCCGGGCTTTCCCTTGGGAGATGGCATTCAGCCCCACCCCACCCCTTTATTTGCTCCAAAAAAGTTACCTGAGGGGTCTGCCAGCAGCACAGGCCCCACTGCAGAGTACTTTTCACATGGCAAAATGATGCATCAAGAAGTGGGGTGGGGATTTCCCTCTTGGTGTGTCATTTTTACTTGGGGGTGGGGGGAAGGGATGGGCACTCTCCCACTCCTTTGGGCTCCAGAAGCCTGCAGAACCAGGATGGCTGTGGGGAAGCATTTCAGGGAGTCAGTCCCCACAGGGTCCTTACCTGTAAATATTCTGATCTTACCTTAAGGTCCAGATCTTTGCAGGAGTCAAACTAATGTGGGAACCCCCTGCATTAAACTGGGTATGCCTGATAGCTATCATGAGCTTTGGGACCTGTGTAGAAGGGCCCTTAGATCATCTAAAACCTACCTTTGTGTCTATATTCCCATTTTCTTTCTTTTTTGGAGTTTTTTGTAATTGCATATTTAAACTCTAAGAAACTTCCCTTCATATTGAACTTTCTTCTCTTCTAGTATTTTGGTCTATGGAATCTCATCATCATTTCCTTAATCTTATTGAAATCAGGTTTCTTGGGGTGACCTGGACAGAGAATCTCAAGCAAACAGTGTGATGTCCCACCAAATGGCCTCATGTGTTTCACTGACTATTTCACCAGTAGTGAAAATTGGATCTAAAAATTCTTTATCTTTGTTGCTTCTTCCAACTTTTTGAAAATGAATTTGTCAGCCAAGCTAATGTCATTGTGGTTCAACATGTCATTTTCAAGAGGTTTAAAGAAGCTTTCAAAGCTTCTATTTCAATGCTCTACTTAAGTGGACCCAAGCCTTCTCCTGATGATGAGGATAATAATAATAATTGTACATGCTGAATTAAAGCCATACCATCCATTCATTCGAAGGAATCCACATGAGTGTAGTGCTTTGAATTACAAAATCAACAATGTGTTTTCCATCTTTACTTTGAAAACCAACAGATGAGAAGACTACAAATGCTACACCACTTCTTAAAATAGGCAGAGACTTCCTGCCAGTAGTACATTACTGCCTTGGGCAAGTTGCGAAGTTTGTATTCGTCCGCTGTCTCTGTACTAGTATTAATTATTGAAGGATTCTGTCTAGGTTGGTCTTTAAGTCATGCACATTATAAACTTAAGAATGTGATTTGTTATATTAGGTGCAAGCAGAGAAATTATTTGAGATACAGGCTTCAGGGTATCTTGAACTGTTTAGGAAGTGTAGAATTTCAAACTCTTCAGTGTAACTGTCCATTACATCTACGAAAAATATTATCAGTCAGTTTGGAAAATAGTATATAGAGGTTTTTTGTTTTTTTGTTTTTTGTTTTTTAAAAAAATGAGGATTCTTTTTAAAGTTCCGCTTGGTAGAGCTTCAACAGCTTTCCAGGCTGTTGTATTTTACTTTCCCAAAATGAATAGCAGTGGCCAATTTTAATGCTTGCTTGACTTCAGCACAGCAGGTGGGTTATCAACAGCAATCTCAAAACAATGAATTATTATTTTTCCCTTAAAAACAAAACAGATTCATGAGCTTTTTTATTTTATGTTCAGAATTGTTGGATACAAAGCAAAATATCCTGGAATATTTTGCTCGTTATCACCTAACTATTCTCAATAACATTGATTTTAAAAGTGTATAAAATAGGTTTTTAAAAATTATTTATGAGCTAAAGCACTGATCATTAAAATATTAAAATGTATTCAATATTATACACAAGATATTTTTTTAAAAAAACACAAAAAGAGTACTGCACAGCAAGCTCTAGTCAGTTTGTGAAAGCCTGATGGCATAAAAATGTTTTTTGACCTGCCAGCAAAAGGAGAACAAGGAGGGAGTTCCAAAGTTTGGAAACAACTACCATGAACTCCTTTCTCTTATTCTCACTGAACAAGCCTGAGAAGGTGGAGAGATGAAGAGAAGTGCTTCTCCAGATGCTCTTAGAGCTTTAATAGGCTCATAAATGACAATATGGTCCATCTAAGAGTTTATAGTCAAAACCAGCTCAGAAACAGTCAGGCAACCATAAAAGCTGTTGCAATAAGAGAGTTGTATGCTCACTATAGTCAGCTCCAGCTGCTGCCCTGGAATAGGAACAGTGGTACAGTAACCTTAACTGTGCAAAAATCACTGCTGGAACATGGGCTTCCGGGCTAGAGCTAAATCCAGGAGCTGGTCATTGACCGTAATAAAGTGAACTTGAACCTGAATCCAGGAGCATTGCCAACTGCAAACCTGTATATTCATGGGAAATGTAACCCCATCTAATACAGGCTGAATCCCTATTCCCGGATTTGTTTTTTGACTGACTAGGAGAACCTCTGTTTTGCTTGGGTTAATCTACAATTTTGTTTGCTTTCAGCCAGTCCATCAAAACTGCCAGACACTAGTTTAGCACAGAAATGTTTTGCTTGGAATTATGTTGAAAGGAGTAATGAAACAGTATTTCAGCAATATCATCGGTGTACTGGCTACACCTGACCCCAAATCCTCAGATGACCTCTCCTAGTAGCTTTGTGTAGATGTTAAACAGCATGGGAGACAATACTGAACCCCAAGGGACACAATAGGCCAATGGCGAAGAATTGAGGAGGAATCTCCCCTCACCACCCTCTGAGATTGCCCTTTCAAGAAAGACCTCATCCCAGGAAATCTGAGCCAACTCAGACGTATACCATGGACTTCATCAGATGAGTCTTCAGCAGTGTCATAGGATGTTTCCCCACAGTTGAGCCATGGAGCCCCACACTATCCCATGCCGCCCATCACACACCACGGACTCACTACTGGCAGGGCTCCAGGGTTCAACTGGGATACAAACATCTTACAATGCTATGCTGAGAACTCAGGAGGCTTCCTGTGATCCATTGAAAGCACTGGGGGCAGCACGGGGGTAAACTGCACTGGGATTGCCCTGCTGATTCTTCATGGAAGCTAGCAAATTACCACACAGGACCTCATCAGTGTAATGATGTCCCATGATTGATGGTATCAAAAGCTGTTGAAGGGTACAGAAGTACTAACAACTCCCCAGTCCCCTTGTCCAATTTCCAGTGTAGGTCACCCATCAAGGGGACCAAATCTGTCTCAGTGCCATAACCTGATTTGAAAGCAGTTTGAAATGAATTTTCAAAATCCACCTCATTTGGGGACCACACTAGACTTCTTTGTCCAAAAATCAATAGTTGAAGGCAGATCTATAATTTAACTAGTATCATTAGATCCTGGGAAGTTTCTTTCAAAACATTATCCTTTAAGCATATTGGGATGAGGAGGGGGCTTATCATAAAGAGGTATTAATCCTGAATATAATAATTCAGTGGCCTGTAGACAAAACAAACCCAAATAATGAGGCAAAAATACTAAAACAGCTATAAAAATACCACAGAAGGATGAGTTGCAGTTTACTACATTACAATCAAAATGTAATTTATATCGTAGTCATTTCCCACCAAAGGAATCCTGTATAAGGTTGGATCTACACTACTGCCCTATATCCCAGGATCTGATCCCAGATTATGTTCTTATCCCAGATTATCCGGCTGTGTAGATTAATATAATCCAGTTCAAAGCATATAATCTAGATCAGACCTTGGGATATAGGACTGTGTAGATGCAACCTAAGTAATTAAAAATAGTTCATTGGAAGCTCTGCCTGAAAGTAGAATCCCCAATTTCCTGAAATTATTATAAAAACAAACTCACAAAATACATTTCAGGCTGGATCTACACTGTCCTATATCCCAAAATCTTTTCACAGATTATCTTCTTTGAACTGTATTATGTGAGTCTACACTGACAGATAATCTGGGATCAGATACTGGGATAAAGGGCAGTGTAAATCCATCCTAAGTTATATTTACAGTTCATTAGATATCATTAACTTGGTTTTATATTTGTTTTTTTGAATAAGTATTCACAATTATTAAATTATTCAGCCAGACATCTACTTGTTACTCTTATCAAGTTTGTCATGTGCCTTATGATAGTTATTAATTTGTGTGTGTGTGTGTGTGTGTGTGTGTATCCCCCACTCTGTATCATGATATCTTAAGGTAGTGTGCAAGTGAAATGTATTTACACGTATTAAACAATTTAAAACAATAAACAATAACTGCAAAACTGTGGCCTTTGTCCCTTTTCACAAATATTAGTATGGCTGACAGACTGATAAAGGGCATGCCTTATTGGCTTCTGCTGTTAAAATTCAATTTCCTTCCACTCCCTTGAACAATGAAGAAGTTGTTCATGTGGAAATCTTTGGAGACAAGATGTAACATCTTGTCAGTGCCAGCATCTTTCTTATATACTGGTATTGCCATGTAGAAATATGTCACCCCACCTGCTCAAGTTTCCCAGCTTTTTTTTAAACTCTGGCACTTGTCACCCATCATTTCCATTTTCAGTTAACATGCTAAAAAGGATGCCCCTTCATTTCAAATTACTGTGGGTAATTAAAAAAATAGTAGCTTCTTTGTTTTCTTCAAAGTAATTTTATGTTGGAATACTGAAATATTTTAAATAGCCTGTTTGTTTATGTTTGTTTTACATACATCAACATATTCTTGAAGAAATAAAAACATACAAATCATAATATAGAGGGGGGGGGGAGAGAGATCCTAAACACTGTTTGCACCAAGCATTCTGAGTTCAGAATACAGTCATTATCATATTGCTATAATAGTTATTATACAACCTTGACATTTTAGGTTGTAGTTTGAGTTCATCTCCTAAAGCATACTGTACATGGGGGATATATTAATACAGTGGAAAGAAGATAATACTGAAACTTTAAAGATTTGAACAGTTAAATATGTAGAATATGAAAATAATGCGTCAGTGGCAGCCAAAGAAAGTGAAATACTCATGGCACAATGCAGGCAATATGTTAGGACAACCCTAACATTGTCTAGAAGTCAGTGGAATGTCTTGATGCTGCTCCAAAAAGATGATAACATTCATTCCGGACAGGTTTCATGATCGAACACCATCATGAAAGAAAGTGATCTCTTTGTTCATAAGGAAGCAGATGGCTTATTTCAGAGTTCTCCAAACATTGCATGTTGGGAACACAGTTTTAGACATTCATCATTTTGCAACATAGTAATTCAATTTAACTAGCAAATCAGAGGTTAAACCAACCCCTTATAAGAGCTGCGGACACAAACTGTATGGGGACACAACAGATCTCATGGAAATCTTTCATTTATATTTTTTAAAATATATTATTTGTAAGGGCCAAGTGTGTTGATGATTCGGAGGTTGGGTGTGTCCTTCGAGCCTGTGCAATGGATATTTCTGGTGGAAAGCAGCATGCACAGAACTGGTCTCACCCTTTAAACCAGTGCTGTCCAACATCTAACCGGCCAAGGGCCGGATTCCAGGTCACTGATGACCTGGGGGTTCGCCCGCCCCTGCCCCTGCCCCGCCCCGCCCCTGCCCCCAATGTTTCAGTATGGCTGCCGGGAAGCTTTGGGAGGGCTGTGCAGAGCCACATCTCACCCTCTCCTGTTTAGAAGGCATCCTGTAGAGCCGCAGATGAAGCTGGCGGTTTCGCCGGCTTCAGCTGCTTGCCAGGATCCAGTCTGTCCACGGAGGCCGCCACGTGGGACCCCTGGACTGCAAGGGATCACGACAGCGGCTGAAGCCGGGCCAGTAGTCATTCAGCCGCTGCTGCGATCCAATTAGAACTGTTATTGTGATGAGCGCCGGGATACCCCCTCTCTTGCAAGGGATCGCAGCAGCGGCTGAAGCCGGCGCTGGCTTCAGCTGCTCTAAGGATGCCTTGCAAATTTTACGGAGGCCAACCATCTAGTGGACCCCCTCTCTTGCAAGGCATCGGGCGCAAGTGAGAGAGGAAACTGAAGATCTGTGCAGGGAGGAGGAGCCTTTTAATAAGTAACCCTCTTCCTCCTCCTTGTAACCACCCACTTGTCCCTCTCACCGGCGCCGATGCAATACGGCTGCGGAGAGAGGCCGGAGGGCGGTGCAGGGAGGAAATAGCTGGCTCACTTCCTCCCTCCCTGCCCATTCTCCCCTGGTGGTTGTAAAGCCACCATTTTTTAAAAAATAGATTTTTTAAAAAAATTAAAAATGGCCCATTAGGGGTGGCAATAGCGGGGGCCGTGCAAAACAGGCTGGGGGCCGTGATCGGCCCCTGGCAATGGATTTTTCCAGTTGGACAGCCCTGCTTTAAACTAAAGGTTTGTCTGCCTAGCACGCTTAGGACGGTGGCAGCGAGGTCCTCAGGTCATAGGTTTGGTTCGAGTTTCCTTCTCTTAGATGGTTGACCTTACAGGGTTAGATGAGGACCATCTGCCCGGGTTTAAAATCAGAATTTTCCTCTCCTAGGATGGTTGCCAATAGGCTGGAGAGCCCATCCTGCCCATTGACGCTCTTTGTCAGACCCTTGGGTTGTGATCTGTCTGGCATGGGAGGCCCTACCGGTGGCTATTATGCCACCGCCAGCATAGCTCACAACTTCATTAGGGTGTGCAAGCTTCTCCCCCACGACAAGGGGGCGCCAATGGAGAGGAAGGGCCTATCTACACAGGATTTCCCGAGTTAAAAGTGGTGGCTTTTAGCACTAGCAGTAAATCAGTGCTGATTCACCGCAATGGACAATAAACACTGGGTTAAAAGGTCTTTTATCCCGATTCTGGCTGGAAAATGCAGGTATTTGTATCACTATATATCCCTGCACTCATGATTTCCTTCCTTCCCCCCTGTGGAGAATGCTTCAGCACATGTCTGCTTTTAAAAAGCCCAAAACAGCTGGGCAGCAGATTGGGCTATGAAACGGACACAGAACTGCTTTAAAGAAAGAAAAAACGGAGAGCAATTAGAACTCTCTGAAACTCTTTATTTTAAACTTTATAATATTAAACAGAGCTTCAATAAACAATTGGGGGAGGAGAGAAATCTGGCAGATTTTTTTAAAAAAATATTTCCCTCTGTTATGTGCTGTTATATACATACATGCAGATCTGCTTGTATTTATATTACAGTGTGTGCGTGCATGTGTGCATATATGCTCTAACGTATTACAGAGTGATTTTTAAAATATTTTTTAAAACCTTCTGCCGGATGTCTTCTGTCTGCCCTTCATCTTGTTCTGATACAGAAGAAACCTGTGAGTATGATGGAGGAAGAAATGCCGGGACCCACAGGTCTGTGTGGGGACATATTCTCGGGTCCATTTTTTGTCCTCCATTTAAAACCTGCATTTTCATGCTGTCTGGAAACGCCCTAAGATAACAACATACATTTCCAAGATGGTTGTCATTTATGAGTAAGAATATGTAAATTTATTTATTTGTTTATTCAAATTTATCCGTCGCCACTCCCATTCGACTCGGGTGACTCACAAACAATAAAAACAACAATAACAACAACATTTACAACTACATTAAAACCATTAGGATTAAAACATCAACAATAAAATACAGATAGCATCAGGGAGGACAATGTAATGTCAGAGAGACTTGACAGTTTTGAGGAGCCAAACGCCTGTTGGAACAATAATGTCTTGCATGCCTTCCAAAAAGCCAGCAAACTTGAAAGAGCACGGATTTCAGAGGGCAACACATTCCATAGGGTAGGAGCTATGATAGAAAAAGCCCTTTTCCATGTTGTAGTGATATGGTAATTCTTAGGACTTGGGACCACCAGGAGGTTTTCTGTCTCCGAGCGCAGTGGTCTAGTGGGACAGTATGGGATGAGGCGCTCCCTTAGGTACACTGGCCCCAGACCATTCAAGGCCTTAAAGGTTAATACCAGCACTTTGAAGGTAATCCGGCATTCCACTGGGAGCCAGTGCAGTTCGCGCAAGATGGGAGTGATGTGGCAGCTCATTGGAACACTTGCCAGCTTAAGTTTCTGGATCACCGACAGAGGCACGCCACTGTAAAGAGCGTTACAGTAGTCTAAACTTGAGATGACCATAGCTTGGACCACTGTGGCCAGGTTGTGGCGGGACAAATAGGGGGCCAGCTTCCTTGCCTGGCATAGATGAAAAACGCTACTCTACTGACGGTGGAGACATGTGTCTCCATCGACAGTTGAGAGTCAAGTGTGACACCAAGACTTTTTACTGATGACGATGGACATAGCGTCACGCTGTCCAGGGTTGGAAGCTGGATCTCCTTACTGCCCTGATGACCAAGCCACAGGATCTCTGTCTTCGCCGGATTCACCTTCAACCTACTGGCTCGCAGCCATCCAGTAACGGCTTCAAGGCAGCGATGGAAATTATCGGGTACGAATTCGGGCCGGCCCTCCATTCCCAGAATGAGCTGGGTGTCATCAGCATATTGGTGACACTCCAGCCCAAAGCTATGTACCAATCAAGCAAGTGGTCTGACATAGATGTTAAATAACAGAGGGGAGCGGTTTGCCCCCCGGGGGACCCCACAAAGTACGGGGCAACCCCCGGAGACAGCCTCACCTCTCCTCACTCACTGTAGCTGGTTCCGGAGGAAGGAAGACAGCCAATTCAGAACTGTCCCCCTCATCCCAGCCCCAGCAAGGCGGTGGATCAAAAGATCATAATTGACTGTTTCGAACGCTGCTGTGAGGTCCAATAACACAAGCAGCGCCTATCTGCCCTGGTCTAGCTGGCATCGTAGCTTGTCTGTGATGGATACCTAAACCGTCTCTGTCCCATGCCCCGAACGGAAGCCGGACTGGAAGGGGTCTAACCAAGTAGTCTCATCTAGGAAGGACTGCAGCTGCTCCATTGCTGCCCTCTCAACCACCTTGCCCAGGAACGACAAATTCAAAACTGGGCGGTAATTGGAAGGGACCGTAGGATCTAATCCCGGCTTCTTAAGCAATGGAGTGACCACAGCCTCTTTCAAACCCTCTGGAAACACTCCTTGCTCAAGGGAGGTTTTGATTAGTCTCAACAGAGGGTCTCGCAACCCCTCCAGGCAAGCTTTCACCAGCCAGGAGGGGCACGGATCGAGGGAGCATGTGGTCGGTCTAGCTGCAGTGACTATCCCGTGCACCATGACACTGATAAAATAACTACTGCTCTTTACAGTCGTGAAACACTTGTACACACTACAGCCAACACACTAATGTATTATGACACACAGTTTGGAAAGCTCTGGTCTATATGTTGAGTTTGTGTATGCATATTTTACAGTGTGGATAGAGGTTCATAGTTCAAGAAGCACCACCACATCAGGTATTGTTGTCCCAAGCTATTTATAGCTTTATATAGTACTTTAAATTGGGCTTGAAGTTATATTGAGTTGTCCCTTGATCAGGAACTCAGCCATAGTTTTATGAGTGACTGACACATGGGATTTAAATTCATGCAAATATCTGTTTTCCATGGTGTGATATTTAAACAAAGCTCTTAGTCTCTGTTGTATTAGAATGTCTTTAATTAAAAAATAAACACATCTTGCTGCTTCCCAGTCATTTAGAGCAATTCTTTCAGTAATCCTTGTTAAAAGCTTTCTATTTGTTATGGTATTAAGTTTGCCACTCTGGGATTTCATTTATTTGGGACTTCTGCCTTGTCAACATTTCTAATTGCCTAATTATGTGCTCTGTTGCTAACATAACACTTTAATCACTCTTCCTTCTCATTTTTCTACTTACGTGAGAACTTAATTTGTTCTTTACTCATTGCTTTAAACAATGAGATTTTATAGTTCATTAAGATAGTTCATCAAATATGCCACAGGTGAAGTAATTGATTTAACCAAGTCGAGCTGTAATCTAGACATATGTCTTTTCTCTTTGGGCTTTCCCTTTGGTACTTCTGTCTTTTTCCATTAAGAATGGTTGAAGTATCATTCATTTTCTTCCCGCAGTATAACTAATCTGCTGAGTTAAGTTGTATTAATTGTGATTTTTAACATGCGATTCAGAGCATGCTGGGGCAGAATTAACCAATTTACATAGCAAAACATTTTCATGCTAGCTTATTCATAATGACAGTTGAGAATTGAGCTGTTTAGAATATGTGTTTCCAAAAGGCAAGTGGGCATTGCTGAATTCTTACCTAATATCTTTTTTCTTCTGTGTAGTGGAAATTTCTAACACTATTGAAGATCTCTCCATAGTCTGAGACAGCCATCCAGAAACATTAGCAAATACCTTGGATTTGTGCCAAGAAAACTTATAAGAACTAATTTTTAAAAATCTGTTTTAAGATCTTTGGCAATTACCAGTGAGGAAGATTTTATAGAATAAATAAAATTGAAATATTCTCTGGAAATTTGCTATACAATGTTGTAATGTGCAAGGAAGATCTCATACTGCATAATAGTTTGACATACAGTATTTATATATATTATAAAATAATTTAAATGTTATCATTTAGTAAATCATTACGTTAATCGTTCTGGCTGTTTGAAGATGATTACAAAGGCCAAAATTTGCTGAATTTTGCCTTGAATTCTGTGCCGAATTTAATTACTTTAATTGTGTTCTAAAGAGAAAAGAACGATATATTTAACACATAATGGTGGAGGTCGTGGTGACCATAAGTTTAATTTATTACATTTAAATCCCACCTTTTTATTAACTAATAGTGCTCAATTCACCAACAAGACTATTTCTGATCTATAGCGACTCTAAGGTAAAGCTATCACAGGAGTTTATTGGCAGGGTTTGTTCAGAGGTTTTGCCATTGCCTTCCACAAAAAACTAATTGCAGAATAAAACCATTAAAATCATTTTTTTAAGTGGTGTTGGAAATGCATTTTCTGTTTTTCCAACATATTCAAGTTGTAAGGGAAGAAATATCAACTGAATATTCAGAACTTTCCCTTGAATATAGAACTATGTGGCTCCTATATAAAGTGTTAGACTCTTCCTCATTACAGGGCTTTCCCATTTTCTAGTAAATTGATTATGTCAGCAGACTTTCAGAGATATTTTAAAGCAGAGAATGGAGAGCTACCTGACAGGTATTAATTTCCTGCAATATCTGGTGTGATCTAGATGACCTTTGAGATTGCTTCAATTTCTATGTTACAGTAATATTTCACTTTGGAATTAATTTTAGTGGAGAACTTGTAAATGTTCTGAGATTTGGGAATTCAGAGCAATCATTTGTCCTATAGTATTTAGATTTAATTTGAAGTGGTGGTTTTGGTAGGAAGGAATGAAAGTTGTGAAGGCTGTGAAACATTGGTATTAGTGTAAGAATTGTGTGCATAAATGTATAAGTTTCCTAGTTATTAGGCCTGGGCAATCCATGGTTCTAAATGGTTTTAATGAACTTACAAAGCTAAAGTTCTGGTGGTGAAAACTAGGTGGTGCTGGTGCTCTTCTTCTATAGTGTTGCTAAAGTTTTTGTGGTGAACATTTCAGAACTGTAACAAAACTTTCAAAATTTTGTTATAAATGGTTCTGTCTTAAAAATAGCCAATAATGAAATAATAATGAAATTTTGAAAGTTTTGTTAGAGTTCTGAACTGTTCACCACCAGAACTTTAGCAACACTGTAGAAGCAAAGCACCAGCGCCACCTAGTGTTCACCACCAGAACTTTAGTTTTGTAAGTACTTTAGAACCATTTAGAACCATGGATTGCCCAGGCCTACTAGTTATAGCAATCTGAAAAATATTTAAAACATTTATCTCAGACTTAATTGAATAACATTCAAGTCAATTGAGTCTGACTTTTACGTAGAAAAACACAAACATTTTTCATCAGACATTACTGAATATTTTGTAACATATTATTATTTACATTAGTATTTCAACATAATCTTAAAGATATAATATAATAATGGAAAATGTAAAGAGCAGACATTGCATAAATATTATGTTCAGATGATTTTTTAAAATAAAATTCAATTATTGCAGAAAGCCATTTCTTCCAGTATTCTAATAAAAGATATTTATGAAGGACTCAGATATAAGTACAACTTGACTATCCCTTGTGCAGAAGTCTGGAAGACTGCAAAATTGTCCACATACTTTGTTCACAGCTGGGATGTTTAATTGATTGTGCAGTCCCTTTTAATTAGTGGCTACTGCCTCGTTTTACTGATATTTTATTTAATTTGAGTTGAGTTCTTGTTAATTTCTGTAAGCTGTGGTTTTATTTAGACGGGCATGTTCATTGATTTTATAAATGTTGATGTATTGTATTGTGCAACACCATCGTGTACTACTTTGTAAGCCACCCCAAGTCCCTATTGGGAGATGTTGGCAGAGTATAAATAAAGTATTATTATTATTATTATTATTATTATTATTAGCTTTGCCTTTCCGATGGTTCCGTTTATACAAACTTTGTTTCATGCACAAAATTATTTAAAATATTGTGTACAATTTCCAAGTGATATGTCTCGGAACAGGCACAAAGACTCCATTTGCTCTGAATTTTCGGGTAGAATTTGGAGCAACTCATGACTTTTGTTAACATGGTTTAAGGCTGTGTTAACCCGAATCAGTTTCATACATTCTTTAGCCACTACAGACCTGATACACCCTCCTTTTGGAATAACGGGTCAGTGTAAATGTACCCATGGAGTACCAAAGTCAATCCTCAGCATTTTGATAATAGCCGTGTTGGTTTCTCATTCTCCCTTGCTTGAGCTCCATCCACAATACATTGTGAGGCAAACACCATAGAAATAACTCAAGAAATACTCCAAATAAAATTGGATTAAAAACCTGAACTGTACCTCCTAAATATTACAGAATATTACTATCCTTCATCGCAGCAACCACCAGGATAACACTGGCTAGGTACTGGAAAATGCAAGAAGTACTAGGGGAAGAAGAATGGCTCTACAAGATTCTGGAGATTGTGGAAATGGAAGGATTAACAACCTTACTAAGAAACTATACATCAAAACAATTTAATGAAACATGGAAACTGTTTGTGTCCTACATAAAATAAGAAAAATATCAACTTAAAGGGACTATGGATTTAGTCTTCAGAAGTCCTCAAGTGTAGGAATAACTTACTTATTGATCACTTATAGCACTAACTGTTTTTAAATGTTGATTTTGGTTCCTTGGTGTCTAACCACCTTCCCCATCACCCCTTCCCCCATCATTCCCATACAATCCTAATTGGTGTATTTGTTTTGTAAGTCTTGTAAGTGTTGGTATATAGGACAAAAACACCTATATACGTGAATGTACATTGTATATATTAACAATAAAATATTTTTAAATATTTTTTAAAAATAACAATAGATGTTAACCAATAACTTTATTTGTTAAACCTTTTTGAAGAGAAGAGAAAATTAATTAGTACATAACTAATAATAGGTAATCTGATTTTCTAGTTCTGGCAGACTGTCATTAAAAGGATTGGCAAGTATAGTCAGATCAACCCATGTACAATCAGAACTAGAAAATTATATGTTACATTGAACTGATTAATTGTTGAAAAGTTATCAATGTGTCATTATTTCCTAGTTCTGCTTGTACATGGGTTGATATGCGTATACTTGCTAAACTTGCAAAGTTACATGGTTCTTTCTTCCAGTGGATCTTTTTTTCAGGTTTTCAAGTATGCCAGGTTTATTTCTTGGTAAACGGTAAAAGGAGTGATGCCAATTCTCATACAGTCTTTGTTTCTTTGTATTACAGTGTTCCGACATTCCAGAGCCTCTCTGAAGAGATACTCAGTAAGCTTGCTGATGTCCTCGAAGAGGTACTTGAATTTTTGGGGGGGCACATTATGAGGTCTACGTACGAGGCACTTTTCAAAAAAGTATCCTAACCAGTCACACTATTTAGCATATTCTACTCTAGTGGGAATCCTGTTTTCTATGAAACTACAAAGGCTTAACATATGCACTGTAAATTGTAGTAAAGCATGCATTTCAGGTTGTTTCTGTCAGGTTATATTTATGGTGATTCACAAAGACTAATGTCATTTAATAATAGTGTTTTCCAATGAGGAATTTTGACCAATCCAGACTGGATTGACACTGTTCTGTATCCCAGGATTTGATCTCAGATTCTCTGCTTTGAATTTAACTATATGAATATCCACTGCCATATAATCTGGGATAAGAAGATGATCTGGAGACAAATTCTGGAATATAGGGTAGTGTAAAAGGGGCCTCAGTTTACATTTGGGATTCAATTAAGTACATTAAAGGGTTTATTTTGGACTTTTCCCCAACTTTACTTGATGTGATTTAATGGCCTTCACCTTGCAATGTGCTTCGACAGTATTGTTTTGTAGCTGCTGCTGTTTGAAGCAAACTTCAAACTGGATTATATGGTCTGTGTAGATGTGCCCTATTTTTCAAGTTAAGTTTGAGTATAATCAAATAACATTGTTTATGCATTGGGTTTATAGCACCCTCAGGACCGTTTTAAGGGGATTATTTGAATGTTGTGGATATATTCATTTGTGCTCTTGTGCATTTGATTGCCATTTGAAGCAGATTTGTAATAATATGCATGTATACTCCTGTATACTTGATTTCTAATTGAAACAGAATATATGAGGATATACCTTGGTTTGCGATACTAACATAGGGTGTGGTTTATTGTGAATTTTGGTGTCTTTTAAATATTATATGATATTCATGACAAACTAGAAAATTATATTTATGACAAACTAGACCAGGGGTGGGAAAACTACGGCCCACGGGCCAAATGCGGCCCTTTGGGTGATGCCATCTGGCCCGCAGCTTCCTTCTGGAAGAGAGGGGAGGGAGGGAGCAGAGTGCCTCCTCCTGGACCTTGCTGCGGCTCCCGAAGAACTTCCTGCTCAATGCCGCCTGTGACTGACATGGCGGAATCCCCCTCTGCTGTCGCCGCCGGAGAGTTCTCCCAGCTCGATCCTTGTCCGCTGGAGCCAGGCAGCAGTGGAGCAGGACTGCCTCAGCCTCCTTCCCAAGGAAACCCTCCGTCAGGCAGGCTCCCTCACTTGCTCTCTTGCTTCTGGACTTTGGGTGCTGCTTCCCTATTTCCAGGAGAAGGTAAGCCCCACCGCCTCTTCCTCTCTCACCTTGGTTGATTATTCCTTGCATCCAAAAGGCGAGCAGCACCCGAAGTCCAGAGGCGAGAGAGTGAGGAAGGGAGGGAGCCTGCCTGGCAGAGGGATTCCTTGGGAAAGAGGCAGGTGGCAAAAGCAGAGGCTGGCTGTGTTTTCTCGCGGGGAGGGCTTCGTGGCCTTTTGGATGCAAGGAATAATCAACCAAGCCTTCCCCATGAGAAAGCGCAGCCAGCTTTTCCCAGGAACTTGTGGGGTTTCCCAAAAAGCTTGAGTGTGCCTGCCTCTGCTTTCCCCCTGCCTTCCTAATTCAGATTCTTTTTGTTTCGGAGTGGAAACTCCAAAGGAGAACCGGAGCCAGAGGTGGGTAGAAGTCAGGAACCAGGTGTCCTCTTCCTCTTGGCCTTTGGGGGGGGGGGTGATTATTCCTTGCATCCATCTGGGCTGGGTCCATTGGGCCATTCCATTTTGGGATCCTTCCTCTCTTGAGGATGTCAGCCTCCACCTTGGTTTGCACCTTGTCTTCTTGAATTTCACTTTATTTTATTTTAGTGGTTTTTGTTATTATTTTATAATAATTTTATTATAATAATATAATAAATAATATAATATAATTTTATATTATATTATAATTTCAATATATTATAATATATACTATAATTATTATGATATTAATACTAATAATATATGAATATTTCTTGATATATTAATATGTTAATATTCATGATGTGTAATGTATAGAAAATATAGTAAATAAATAAATAATATAGATTAGAATATAGTCCAGCCTTTAGGTGCGGCCCTCCATAATATTTTTTGGCTCTCGTGTGGCCCCTTGGAAAAAAATAATTGCCCACCCCTGAACTAGACTATGTCTCAGTTTTGACTCATATATAATAATATACACAGATATTTAGCTCTGTTCCTGTTTCTGTTGTTCTTTATGCATATGTCATAACAGCCTTCCTGATCTTGGTCTTTCAAAATTCTGAAAAAAATATTCCAGGACGATTGAAAGGGTTATGCTTCTAAGGCTATGAAGCTTACTACTCATCATATTTTCATCAGCTTCAGGATGGCTGTTTGGCGTGCCTTGGAGAATTTAGGTGCTGTTGGTAGTAGGCTTGCTGAAATGCATGGCTAATACAGATATGAAGGCTCATGAAAAAAGGTCCTTTCAATCTTGTCAAGTTCCCCTTCCCTTGTCTTTGCTTACCAGTCTGTGATTCCTGAATAATTATTTGTTTAATTTTTATCCCACATTTCAACGAGCACAGGATTCAAGATGGCTAACATTTAAAAACACAGCACAACTAAAATATATTAATACAAACATAAAAACAACATAAAAAGACATTTTTGAAAGCACCATCTGCCATGACAAATAATAAACCATGTACCTTCCTAAATAAAGAGGATATGCTCTCTTACTACAGTAAGCACTAACTGGCATGGTTTAATACGTATTTTCAGTCTGTTATTTGTTGGGGGGAAAGCACTGTTTCTTTGGAAATAAGTAGTTATTTTACTGGCTTGAGTTAATGGAACGTTCAAGACTAATGGACCAGTCTTGTTTTTCTATGTCAACTCTGTACCCTTATACCTCATTTCTATTCTATAGATCTGGTACTTTTTGATTTAATTTTGATGAGCCAGGCTTTATGCAATTCTTTGCAACTAAGATATACAGAAGCTAGAATGTTGATGAAACATTTTAATGACCCTTAAGTCCTAAAGGACATGGGAAGACTTGTGTTTGCTCATTCAAAATTCATTAACTACATATTAATTTCACAACAAACTCCATCTAAATGTTGTTTGCAATTTCCCTGCCTAATTACTATAATCACACCTGCAAAATTACATAGTGCTAAATCCTGTAGGTGCAATTAATGACTATCAATATGTAATTATGTGACATCTATACATACAAAATAGTTTTATTCTCTTTATGAATATAGCTTTTCACAAAGATTTGATCTGTAGAAGCCGCTATTAAAAGGCTGGAAAAAGTGATGTGACTTTGTTGAGCTACCAAGTAAAATAATGTGCATTTCTTAGAACGATGGGATTATACTGTTGAAAGAGACCACATGGGCCATGTAGCCCATGCAAAAAAAAAAACCAAAAACCACTGCGCACCCTGACAGGTGATCATCCAGTATCTGTTTAAAAGCCTCCAAGGAAGGAACTTCCACCATACCTACAGGTGGAGAATTCCACTGTTGAATAGCTCTTACAGTCAGGAAGTTCTTTCTAATGTTCATCTGGAATCTCCTTTCCTGTAATTTGAACCCATTGTCCCGAGTCCTAGTTCCCAGGGCAGCAGAAAACAACCCTCCTTCTCAGTCTTACTTTCAATTATTTAAATGTGGCTATTGTGTCTCTTCTCAACCTTTTCTTCTGTAGGCTAAACTTACCAAGTTCTTTAAGCCAGTCCTCATCTTTGCTCTTTGATTATTTCAGTCAACCTCCTCTGGACACATTCCAGCTTGTCAATATCCCTCTTAATTGTGGTGCCCAGAACTGGACACAGCATTCCAGGTGAGGTATGACCAAAGCAGAACTTTCCTTGGTCTAAACCAGTGGCTCCCAACCTGTGGTCTGTGAACCACCAGTGGTCCGCAAGAAATAAAATACTGTATGCTCTGTGGCTTCACCGTTACTACACCATGGAGCGACTGGTCTCACAAAACCCTCTTAAAGTGCCGAGGCTTATTAAATAGGGTTTTCTGGGGGTGAGCAAATGGCGACTACTGGATGGCATAGGTACTGTATCAGAAGCTATAGCTGATGTGGTTTATCCAATGCAATTTTCTGAATCAGAACCCCAAATAACCAAACAGAATCTAAAGTTAACCAAAAACTGATCCGTAACCCTTTTGTTACTCATGTTGGAGAGTGGTTCCTGATCAAAATTGTCCCTGGTCAAAAAATGGTTGGGAACCACTGGTCTAGACCAGGAATAGCCAAACTTTGGCCTTCTTAGTGTTTTGGACTTCCAGCTCCTACTGGCTGTTAGGAATTGTGGGAGTTGAAGTCCAAAACACATGGAGAGCCAAAAATTTGTCCATGCCTGGTCTAGACACTATATTCCTTTTGATATAGCCCAAAATCCCATTGGCTTTTTAGCTGTTGCATCACATTGTTGGCTTATGTTCAATGTATTTTCCACTAAGACTCTAAGATCTCTTTCATATGGACCGTTGTCAAGCCAGGCATCGCTCATTTTGTGTTTGTGCATTTTGTTTTTTATGCCTAAGTGTAGTATCCTCCATTTCTCCTAGTTGACATTCATTTTGTTAATCTTGGCCCAGTTGTCTAACCTGTTAAGGTCATTTTAAATCCTGATCCTGTCTTCTAATCTAAAGTATTAACTAGCCCTCCCAATTTGGTGTCTAGTTCCCTTTAGATCTAAAGTTAGTTCCTTTTAGATCTGATTTTCACTAATATTTATCTGTTGTCTTTTTCCATTTTGATATAGGACATAGAATAGCTATTTAGCAAGAAAACTATGACTTTTTCTTGGACACCTTTGTCTTGTGTTAAGCAAAAAAAAGTGTTATTTGAGGAGAAAATAAAAAAGATTCAGTGCATTGTTGTAGGTTTTTTTGGGCTATATGACCATGTTTTAGAGGCATTCTCTCCTGACGTTTCGCCTGCATCTATGGCAAGCATCCTCAGAGGTTGTGAAGATGCTTGCCATAGATGCAGGTGAAACGTCAGGAGAGACTGCCTCTAGAACCCTACAACAATGCAGTGATTCCGGCCATGAAAGCCTTCGACAATACAAAAACAGAAACAGTTGGTTTTAGGCAGGGTATGTGGGTAAAGGGACAAATCTGCAGACATGGAACTATAAAATACATGGATTTAGTTTGAACAAGAAGAAACTGTAACCCTAAGTTAATTCTGGATCACTTGAAATGGAAAACATTTTTGCTCACTATCTAATTAAAGTAGACTGATAACTGAGGTATACTCATCATTAGAAATGATGATCTCTGAAGATATATATGAATTCTGCCAGTCACAAACTACTTATTAATGGACTTTTGGTAGAAGCAACAGACACTTTTTCAAGTTTCTACCTCTGTCTCCATTATATCTTGTTCAATTATTCAAATCCTGATGTCACTATTGTGCCTGTTTCCCTTTCACACACAGAATTGTTGACTGCTGTTTATGAGGTCAGGGAGTACTGATTTTTTAAAATATCAACACATGACTAAAACACATGACTAAAACCAAACAGGATTTTTTTTCAAATAAGCACACATTCTAACTATTTTTTACATGTTAGAAATTTAGTGTGAAAGCTGAAGCAAGAAATTGGAGTGAGCGCAGGTTGCAAGCCTTCCATGGCATAAACTCCAACATTTCACAGATGAAAAGGAGGGCATGTGTAGCCAAGCAACATCAGATTGTGATCAAGGTGCCAAAGGTTATTAATGAGAACACCTAAACTGGGAGAGATGGCAGCAATTTGCTTTCACCTGAGCCTTTGCTAATTGAGTGCAAAGTATTTTTACACTTTGAACTCGCTTTGCAGCAACTAAAGTAAGCAGATGATGAAAGCAGAAAATGAGAGAGGGAAACTCAAACTGGGGAAATTCTGCACAGCCATTTAAACCAAAGTCCCTTCTACACAGGCCCTGAAATGTGGAAGAAACCAGGATAAAGCTAAATGACATTTGCCGAAAATGCGTGCTGGATTGCATTGACCGAAAAACACATGTTTAAAATGTTTAAAATGTTTGCATCACAGTATAGTCCTGCAGTCAAGGAAAACACATGATTTTGTTCCTATCTACTGTTGTGGACTGCTCCAGTGCATTTTAAAACTCCAAAACAGGTGATGAGGGCTGTAAAGAAATGGAGCCACGGCATGCATTGGGAGTGTACATTTTATAGATACCCTGATGTGTTCCAACTGCATTATAATGCCTATAAGGCCTGGTCAAGTTCATCGGAATGCTTCTAAAATCAGAATGAATTCGGAATAAATTCACTTTTGAAGCGGTTTTGAAACGATGTAAGCAACCCGGAAGTGAATTTGCCATTTCAAAGCCACCACCGCCATTTTCGGAAAGGGATCAGCGGGTTTCCCTTCCCTGGCCTTCCCTTCCGTGTGCAGCTGTCTTTCCTGCCACGTTAGACCTAACGCGGAGGGGAAGACATCGGCGTCCAGATGTTTCAGATGTGTTTCTCTTTCTCCACGTTAGACCTAACGCGGAGGGAGGGAAAGACATCAGCATCCAAACTGGGTCTTTAACCCAGTTTAGATGCAGATGTCTTCCCCTCCCTCCACGTTTGGCATCCAAACTGGGTGTCTTTCTTACTGCACATGTGTGTCTGCCATAACGCAGCCATTCTGAAATTTTGGAATTAATCCAAAGCAATTTTGAATTTTAAAAAATTCAGATAGCATTCCAATTTGAAGCGCCAGTGCCCCAACATCTGGAACAAGTTTTGAACCATTTTTTTATCAACCAGGTCTAATGCCTATGTAGAACTGCCCTCAAATACGTTAAAAGCAGCTGAAAAAGCGGAATGACAGAGGATTAATCAGGACTGTTCCTGCCAAATCTTGGAGAGTATACTATAACATTTTCATAGATTTTGTCACTCATGTGAAAAAGAAAATATTGTTTTAAAAGGACCGACTTGTGCAGAATTTAACCAATAACTCAGAATTGTTGATATTAAGTGATATCTGCAAAGACTAAGGATGAAAAATCATCTTTAGATATTATAAAAAAGGAATGAAGATTCATGAAATGTGCATTTTCCTGTGACTGAGTGACATCCAGTCCATTGGATTAGACAGCGCTGAAGGCAGAATAAAAGAAAGATAATATTAAATAAGCATAAATGTCTTATAAGTAGAAAAAAAACACCCTGTCTCACCAAGAATATTTGCATTTATGACATCATATTTTCTTCAGTTCTATAAATGTACAACACATAACATTATGAAACCAGTTCCCTTTTTGCACGCACAATTGAAATGTAGTGTTGGATAGGCTATTTTCATCTTTTGAGTAATCAGTCTACTTCTTTGATTGGTTTTCCTCCATCATGCAATGTATTTTTCTGAATCTAGCAGACTTCATCCCCTTATAAAGGAAGGCTGTCACTACAAATTTCATCCAGGTCTATCAAAAAGCAAAATATGTGGAATCATCTCTGGATTTCCAACAACAATTATTTTGATCCACATAACCTTGGAGTTTTGAAGCAGTTTTTATTTCTGAACCAAGACAGCTATTGAAGTGGTTTCAACTAAACAATCTTTTTTTTCCCGACTGCCAAACCCAGGTCCAAAACAAATATTTTGGTCCTTTTTCACCTCTGGGTAGTACTTTAAAATGAATCTCATAGTGTAATAAGGCTTATTCCAAAAAGCAATGCTTAAATTACCGGGAAATCCAGTGTATTGTATCATAGGTATGCTAGGTGTTGCTCCATGTTCCAACAATCGTATTATAGTTGGCCTTCACAGTTCCTGCTTTGTTTTTCCATTTTTTGACAGCATTATATTCACAAGACATAAATTCCTCTGCCTGAAATATTTAATCAAAATAAACAAATTTGAATTATCTACTAAAGTAATTGCATTTTATGTGGGTTCCTTTGCTTAGAATAAATGGAATGAGGATGGCTGACTATGATTTTTGAGGCAGGGGATAATCTTGCCTTTCTGAGTTGCACAATTTAATATCCTCTTTCTCCTTATGAAATTCAGTGAATAATCTGGGCTGACTGCACAGCAGCTCTCTTACAAATTGTTAGCTAATACCCAGAAGCAAAAGCGCTACTTTAAACAGTGCATTATGCAACCTTAATGTGAAAATATTGTTGTGAAGATAGTAGCAAAAACTATTATGTAATCACATCATATCTTTCAAGGTAAAAGAAAAACCCACTTAATTTCATTTTGTTGACTGCAATGGACGCTAATCACAAAAGAGCACCAGTAATTATTCCATAATTTAGTTGATCACACCAAATTCATTTAAAAATATTTTTGAATATGCATATAATAATGTCTGTGTAAGAAATTGAGATTATGGATGCATGGATACTATTCAGGTTGGTGTGGATATGAATCTGTCGCATGGTGGCTACAAGCCACATGGAGCTGATGCAGTAACCCGGGGCAAAGCCACCTTAATGCAATCTTGCCCTGGGTTGCCCAAAGTCGGGGGAAACCTGAATCCTGCCCTAGGATTTGGATTTTCCCCCAACCTAGTGACAGTGAGAACAGTTAGGCCAGTTTCTCCCACCTCTCCCTGTGCACTAGACAGCACCTACCTTTCCCCCCATTGCTTGCTCTGATGTCAGCCAAAGCAACAGGGAGCACCGGGAAGGAAGATGGAGAAGAGGTTGTGTTTCCTCATCTCCCCCCACTTGCAACACCATCATTACAACTGACATCAGAGCAGGCAATGGGGAAAATGTGATGTGTCATGGCTGGGGACTTATGTTACATGGGGGTGAGGAACATTTATGGTGGACATGCAGTGGTGTCAAATGAGATTGTGTTTGGTGCCGCTGGGCAGTAGTGATTCCTTACCACCTCTATGGCAGCTGAGTCAGTCCCTGTGAGGACTCCTTTTGGGCCTTTTCCAGTGTCTGGCGCACCAGATTGGGCCCAATTCTGCAGGCTGCAGTCCTATCCCCACTTTCCTGGGGATAGTACTTGAATTTAATTTTGTGAATATGTAATTAATAGTTTGACATATTTGAACTGCCATGTCTTAGTGCTATGAAATCATAGAAGTTATAGTCTGATGAGGTCTTTAGTTTTCTCTACCTATGAATGCTAGTGCCTCACCTAAATACAAATCCCAGGATTCCATAACATTGAGCCATGGCAGTTAAAGTGATGCCAAATTGCATTCATTCTACAGGGTAGATGCACCCTTAACAGGTATTTTAGCATACACTAAGGCTAGATCTACATTGTTATATACCCCTGGATCTGATCCCAGATTATCTGCTTATCCCAGATTATCTGCTTATCCCAGATTATCTAGCAGTATAGACATATCTCTCTGGCATTACTTCACGAGCGCAGATTCTTAGGAAGGACTCATCCCTTGCTTTTTACAAGTGCATTGATGACTTAAAAAGTTGGATGTTTCCTTCGAGCCTGTGCAATGGATTTTTCTGGTGTAGTACAGTGTGCACAGAACTGGCCTCACCCTTTAAACCAAAGGTTTGTCTGCCGGGGCCTAGCAAGCTTGGACGGTGGCAGCAAGGTCGTCAGGTCGTAGGTTTGATTTGAGTTTCCTTCTCTTAGATGGTTGGCCTTACAGGATTAGACAAGCACCATCTGCCCTTGTTTGGCCTTCTCTTAGGATGGTTTAGAAAGTCCATCTTGCACCATCTGCCCTGGTTTGACTATTATGCCAGAGCATTTTCCTTCTCTTGACAAGGACTGGAGGAATAGACATATAATTCAGTTCAAAGCAAGTAATTAGGATGAGATCCTGGGACATAGGGCTGTGTAGATCCAGCCTAAGAATCAAACATATGAAATGGCCTGTATTGACTGGCATTTCACATACAGTTAAATATGTTGATGTGTATTTAGGGTTCTGTTCTAGAATATCACCCAACTTCACTTATCCCAATTAGAAGCCCCTAAAACACATTGCTGAATGGATTCATGGTGTGCATCATATAAGCATTGTGCTGTTGAGCTTTCTTTAAACTGCATTGAATGGTCAGTATAGATGTGGCCCTGGTCTCTATCCCTCTTTGTTCCTGTGGATTCAAAACCACTGAATTATATTTACATAAACATAAAATTACAAGAAAGAATGGAAGCTCAAGGGGAACTGGGTCTGCTGCAGGGCCAACAAATTCTCTCAAGTTTTACCACCACATCTTCTGCACCACCCTCTAGCCCAGGGGTCGGGAACCTATGGCTCCCGAGCCAGATGTGGCTCTTTTGATAACTGCATCTGGCTTGCAGGTGCGATAGGCCCCAACATGAGCAAAAACACCCAAACAAAAAGGCCAGATGCCGGGCCACAGTCCCCTCCCCGCCCAAGGAGTATTGAAAGCAGTATTGGGCCGTGGAAAATGCCACATGGCAGACCCTGCCAGGCCCAGAACCTGCAGCTAGGGAGGTGGGCAGGACCGGGGCAGGCCGGGCCCGCGTGGATGGTGGGCCGAGACCAGGTAAAGGTCCCTGCAGATGGCAAAGCTGGTTACGGGGGAATCCTTTTCTCGTAGTATGCATGTATATATTCATATTTAGTTGAATTCAGTGTTAAAACATTATATATATTATATGGCTCTCACTGAAATTAATTTCCAAATATTTTGCTTTTATGGCTCTCTGGGTCAAAAAGGTTCCCGATCCCTGCTGTAGCCTTATCTTTTCATCATAAGTCTCATAGATCTTGCCTGGAGGGGTTACGTGGGCCTCTGTTGAATATCATTAACAGCTCCCTTGAGCAAGGAGTCTTTCCAGAGTGCTTAAAAGAGGCGGTGGTAGTTCCATTGCTGAAGAAACCATCATTGGACCCTGCGGTTCCCTCCAACTACCGCCCAGTGTCGAACCTCTCGTACCTGGGCAAGGTGGTTGAGAGGGCAGTAATGGAGCAGCTGCAATCCTTCTTAGATGATGCAACATGGCTAGACCCCTTCCAGTCCGGCTTCCGTTTGGGGCACGGGACGGAGACGGTTCTGGTCTCCATCACAGACCAACTCCGCTGCCAGCTCGACCAAGGCGGGTCTGCGCTGCTCGTGTTATTGGACCTCACGGCAACGTTTCACACGGTCGACCACAATCTTTTGATCCACCGCCTGGCCATGGCTGGAGTGAGGGGGACTGTCCTTAAATGGCTGACCTCCTTCCTCCGCCAGCGGTCTCAGCGTGTGAGGAGGGGTGGGGTGGTCTCCGAGGACTCCCCATTAGTGTGTGGAGTTCCACAGGGGGCCATTCTCTCCCCTCTGTTATTTAACATCTACATGCATCCGCTTGCACAGCTGGTGCGGAGTTATGGGCTGGTCTGTCACCAGTATGCGGACGACACCCAGCTCATTCTGAGGATGGAGGGCAGGCCGGAGTCCGTCCCCGATAATTTCCAACAGTGCCTCGAGGCCGTTACTGGATGGCTGCGAGCCAGTAGGTTGGGGGTGAATCCGGCGAAGACGGAGATCTTGTGGCTGGGCCGCCCGGGCGAGGTGGGTGCCCGGCTTCCGACCCTGGACGGTGTGGCGCTGCACCCAGCGCCGTCAGTGAAGAGCCTGGGTGTCCATTTGGACTCCCATCTGACAATGGAGGCCCAGGTCTCCATGGCCAGTAAGGCTGCTTTTTTCCACCTCCGCCAGGCAAGGAGGCTGGCCCCCTACCTCTCCCGGAGCGACCTAGCCACGGTGATCCAAGCCACGGTCATCTCGAGACTAGATTACTGTAACGCGCTTTACGTTGGCCTGCCTATGTCGCCGATCCGAAGCTCAAGCTGGTGCAGAACACTGCCGCCCGGCTCCTGTCTGGGGCTCCAGCAGGTTGCCGTATAACTCCAATCTTGCAGGATCTGCACTGGCTGCCTATTGAGCACCGGGTCGCCTTCAAAGTGCTGGTTCTTACCTTCAAGGCCATCTACGGCCTGGGGCCAGCGTACCTGAGGGACCGTCTCACTCCATATTGCCCATCGAGATCACTCCGGTCCGAGGAGGCCAACCTCTTGGTAATACCATCTGTAAAGTTGGCTCATTTAACATCTACCCGCCGGAGGGCGTTCTCCGTGATAGCCCCTATGCTATGGAACAGCTGCAAGTGGAAAATCAAGAGAGAATTTGCTGCTCCAATATTGAGAAATCGACTGGTATTTGGCAAGTAAAAGTCAGGTAAATATTCAGATGGCTCACCTTCAGAGTTCACCCACAAACGTCTTCAAGGCAGGGAAGTCATCCATTTGAAAACACTTCTTTAGAACCATTTTGACTTAGGTAATGGTTCTGTTCCTCATGAGGGAAACTGGCTCTGCAACCCACCCAGTCACACAGACTCTCAAATGCTTGACAGGGAGGCAGAAGGAGCAGCTAATTAATGTTTTTAATATGGAGTGTATTGGAAAGAGGGCTTGATTCCTGCCCTTCCCATTCTGTTCCTCTCTGCAGCTCCCTAGAGTGAGTTATTGCTATTGCTAATTGTAAGAAAGGTGAATGAATGCTTAGGCGGAGCATCATGTTCTGTGTTACAGCATTTCAGTGTTCGCTTATAAAATATTTATGAAATGCCTGTGCATACATGGACTAATTAAAACACAGAAGAGCTAGAGCAGTTTTAAATCCCATCTGAACAATTTTTAGAGCTAACACCATGATTTATAAAACCACCACCAGATTTAGATCACAAAGCATATTTTAGTCTGCTTTCTCTACTTGGAATTTTGTAGTTTGAATGTTGTTCTTTTAATGGGAACCATGGCTTTGTGTGCCTTTCAAAATAAGACATTTCATTGTTTAGTCAATAATTCTGGTTTTTTGTTGTTGTTGTGTCCCTAATTTGTGGTAACCCTAATGGAAACCCACCACAGGGGTTTCTTGGCATGATTTGTTCAGTGTTGGTAATCAATTTACTTTTTATTTATTTATTTCAAACATGTGTACCATGTCCTACTTAACTCCCGAGGGGGGACTCAGGGTGGCTTACACCGGCAACAATTTGATGCCTACACACAACATAGCAATAGAACACAATTAAAATGTTGATTAAAACATTAAATATAAATAGGCAATTTAAAACATTATTACCCATAATATGGCCACATCCAGGTTCATACTCCAGTGCTCAAACCAACTTGGACTTCCCTGGAACGTGTATATGCATTTTAGGATGCATCCACACTTTAGAATTAGGACCTTATAACATTGAGATCCTTAACCCAGGCAACAGCAGGGCAATTCACTGAGTAGGGTGGTAAATCCATGGGGCAATGATGGAAACTGTCGTCCGTGGCCATTATCACTTTCCGACAGAGGAAAGCATCACTACCCCACTCCAGGCTGTCCCCATCTTACCTCATGGGAACAGGAGAATCCACCTATCTTCTCAGGGTTCTCTCCTAAAAGGATTCCAGTATGGAGCGAAGACAGAGCCCCATTGGAAGTAGCCATGCATCATGTGATTGGCTCTGGTGGGCTCCGTCCTGGCTCCTACCCGGAAGCATTGTAGGACAGAGCCCAAGCCCCATGTGATGAAGTGGTTAATGTAATTTGACACCACTCTAAGTATCATGGCTCATGCTATGGGATCATGCAAGTTATAGTTTTATAAGATCTTTGGCCTTCTCTACCAAAGAGCACTGTTGTCTCATCAAATTACAAATCCTAGGATTCCATAGCACTGACCAGGATATTTAAAGTTGTGTCAAACTGCATTAATTATACAGTGTAGATGCACCCTAAGACTCACGTGCGTGTTCCAGGAAAGTACTGGTTGGGGTTTTCCTCCTATGTTTACAGGTCTGAAAAATATACATTCATTTTGTCATGACTGATATGGCCATATCTTGGGAAGTCTGACTTCGCCACCGTGCCCACGCTCTAGTTACATCCTGTATAGACTACTGCAACGCTCTCTACGTGGGGTTGCCTTTGAAGACTGCTCAGAAGCTTCAAATGGTCCAGCATGCAGCAGCCAGGTTGTTAACAGGAGTGGTGCTCAGGGAGCACACAACTCCGCTGTTGCACCAGCTCCACTGGCAGCCAGTTTGCTACCAGGCACAATTCAAAGTGCTGGCTTTAGCCTATAAAGCCCTAGACGGTTTGGGCCCAGCTTATCTATCTGAACGTGTCTCTTCCTATGAACCACCAGGAATTTAAGATCATTAGGGGAGGCCCTGCTCTCGATCCCGCTGGCTTCACAAGCACGTTTGGCGGGGATAAGGGACAGGGCCTTCTCTGTAGTAGCCCTGAGGCTGTGGAACTCCCTGCCCAAGGATATCAGATTGGCTCCCTCCCTCACCTTTCAAAAAAAAACTTGGCTCTTCAAGCAAGCATTTGGAGCTTCAGCTTAAATAGTTAATTGACTTGGAATTGACCTAGGAATTATGACGATGGAATGGACAGTGGACTAAATATGACGACACATATTTTTTTAAGTTGTAAAAACTTTTATTTTCATTGTTTTTGATGTTTTAGATATTGTAATGAGATGTTTTATCCTATTGATGTATGTTTTTAAACAGCATCGAATTGTGCCAATTGTCGCTGCCCTGAGTCGCCTTCGGGCTGATATGGACGGGGTATAAATGAGGCAAATAATAATAATAAGAAGATCCAATAATAAGATTCAGATTTGGACCCCCTGGAATTATCTATAGAAGTGGTTTTAGCATATGTTGAGATTCAAATTCAAATTTATGAAATGGTCTGTATTGTCTGGCAATTTACATACAGAGGTCATTATAGTCAAATATGAGCGAGCTGCCCACTTTATTCTCTCCTGCCCCTTCCTTGACCATATACTACACTGATTGTGCCCAGTGTGGTTATATTTCAAATGCAGCATGTGCCCTTCTGTTGAAGGACTAATCTGTTCAAAGAGATTTTTTGAGTGTGGTACTTTATCCAACATTAGCCTTTTGTCATGATTTGGCTAGATTTTATTCTTTACTTTGATACATCCGTCAGTGATAAAACCAGCATGTTACACTGTTGCCTTTCATTACAGGTGGGGCCTGTTTGAATCCTTTGCCTGTTTGATTCTGCCAGGGTCTTGTTTCAGTCCCTTGCTACTTGACAACATTGCCTCTTGGATTTATATCTCTAGATCTCTAGATTAGAAAGGTTTATGTAGTGCTGTGCATTGGCAATTTGGCTGCATCCTTCTGATTTATTAGTTGACCCTGGCAGCCTTTAGACAGATGCATTCTTTTATCTTTTTGTATAATATAATATATAGTAGTTCATATTGACTTCATCTTCTTGTCCCTGTGAAAATGGATTATTGCTCTTAGTGTGACCTAATTTATTTTGTGAAGCGGTCCTGGGGATTAAACAGAAGGGTGAAATGTTTCAGAAAATTCTATTCTGCCTATGTGGTTTCATTTTTAAATGATTTTCAAAAGGAAATCCTAAAATACCTATCATCTCCAAAAGCCTGTTGAAATCAAATGGCTTTGGTTATAGTAATGAGGTTACTGTAATGTCCAGATCTCTTCCTCCTCCTCAATCTTCCTAGGCAATGACAAAAGGAATGTGGTGCTGAAAGAATATTTCACATATTTCAAATGTTTCTTCATTTCTGCATGAAGTAAATCAGTTAAATGCCAAATAAAAGTAAATCTTCTTAGTGCTAAAAGCTACTGGATTCTTGGCCCCCATCTGATTTGGTCAGAGAAGAGCTCCAAGGATGCAAACAATTGGATCCTTCCTCACTGTCACATCAAATGAAAACACATCTTCAAGGAGCTATCCTGGGGAAATCAGTCTTCATTCTCAGTAGCATGCTTCTTTCCTTTCTTGTCACATGCAGCAAGGGAATGCAAAGAATTTTTTTCTGATGGGCAGATTCTTGCAAGAAGAAGACAGTCCTTCAGTATCCTTGGTGCTAAATTTTAGAGACTTTGGGAGAGTTATGTTTGACTTTTGTTTCGGAATTGGCTCAAATTGAAGATGGAATCCTGAGATTAAAATGTTTTGAAAAAAACGTAAAGTCTCCTTAATTGGCACACCTGTGTACCAAGGCTGTTGTCCTGTATAATAATAATAATAATAAATATTATTTATACCCCGCCACCATCTCCCCAATGACACCAAGCCCAATGACACATAATTAACAGCATGCACTTTCCTGCTAATAAAATACAATTTATGAGGACTTCCTTCTCCAATCCACACAAATGGGTCACTTGCACCTGTGCAATGCATCATTTGGAGCTCTTACATAAAATACATTAATGGCAGCTTTTCCCACTCCTTGCATACCATTCCAGTGTCTTTCCTAGCTAAACCTTCAGGCCCCTACCACACAGCTGAAAGAAATCCCACATTATCTGCTTTGAACTGGAATATATGGTAGTGTGGACTCACATAACCCAGTTTAAAGCAGATATTTGTCATATATCATGTTCCACAGTTACTGGTGGTTGGTGGTGGCAGAAATAGCAGTTGGTGATGGAAGGGTTAATGTAAGTCTTAGTTTTAAAGGGTTGAGTAATCTCTAAGTAAGCGTTTATGGGTGAAAGCAATTAAGAGTGGAAGCATGCAAGAGAAAGGTTGCAGCTGGGTGTTCCTGGATATAAGGAACTAACCCTGGGACTGATCTTTGGTAGAAAAGTATTTGTTTTATCTTGGTGGTGGGTGCTGTTTTAATTAAACTGCTTGATACATACTGGGTATTTGTTTGGTTCATCTCTACCTGAATAAGGCAGAGCCCTGGCAACGTGACAATATTGTGGGATTTTCTGCTTTAATATGCTGGGTTATATAACTGTTTAGAAGGGCCCTCAATATCTTGGAGGAGCAGTAGGAATATAAGGTGAAGGCAGGACATTTTAAGGGGAGGATGGTGGGGTTGTGTGAGTTCACAGATAACCACTTGAAAAACTAGAATTCATGTTCATGTCACCCTCTTTATATCGATATAGGGTAAATTCAAGAAGAGACAGCTATGAGATGGATCAAGCACACTAACAATTTGAGGCACATTTTCCCAAGACTCTAGTCACATGTTTGAGAAAATTAACTACCTCCTAAAGTTGGAAATAACCAATTTTAGGAGGTAGCCTAACTGAAACTATCTATCTATAAAAATTTGAATTGGGAATATATGTTTTATTGATTACATTTAACGTGATATGTCTATATGTTTGCTCATTTAACCATTAACTATTAATTTGACTGCTAATAATTTAAAATGTTGCATTTTATTTCTCATTAAATCCTCTTAAATGTCTTTCCTTATTTCATGTCATGCTGACTTCATAATGATTCTCTTTTAACAGTCAATATCATCAGCTTGGAAGCAGTGCTTTGATTATCAGAGTCAATGTTATTTGACATTCACAGTGTCAATGTTACTTGAAACATGAATGGTTGTTACTTGTGTAAAGATGTTAAATGATTATTTGAACTTATTCATGACCCATCAAAGTGTCACACCTAGTTTTTATAGTTTAGCTGTATCCTTCCTTAGGCTCTATTTTCTCTCTCAAGGGAGACAACATCCCCACTAGTCTCCCCAACAGTTGAGAATCTGAGACTGGATCTACACTGCCCTATACCCCAGTATTTGATCCCATATTATCTGCTTTGAACCAGATTATATGAGTCTCCAATGTCATATAATCTGGGATAAGAAGATAATCTGGGTTCAGATCCTGGGATATAGGGTTGTGTAGAAAGGGCATGAGCTAACTTGCATGGATTCTGTTCTGCATGCTGGCTCCCTCCCAAAGTGTAGCTTACTTTGATTTCAGAGAAATTCATACTCCATTCTGGTTGACTCCCAAGTATGTGATGAAAATGGTTTCAAAAGAAATTGACAATTCAAGAACAGTTTTTAGTCTTGTTTTACAGTCCCAACTGGGTTCTACTTATTACTATATTGTAACTCGTAAACGTTAAAGACTACAAGATGGCCGCGGCAAGTAGGCGTGCGAACGGCGAGCTCCGCCGAGGCCGGTGTAGCCTCCCCCACATAACTGCCTTATCTGCGAGGACAGCCACCCCATGCAAGGGGGGTGACTTGTGGGACCTCGGGGCGAGTTCCTGGTCGCTTCCTGAGGCGCCAGCAGGTTCTTCACTCCTCCTTGAGGCTCTGCAGGCTGAGGCCAAGATTACTCTTGAGGCCGTCCGAGCACCGGCCTCGGTCCTCAGCCTACGTGCGCGCATGACGGGCAGGTCGGGCACAGCAGCGGCCTCCAGGAGGACCCGGGGACCAACAACGACCGCAGTGACCGCAGCGCCCCCCCCAGAGCTGCCCATCATGGTCTCCCGTTCCCTGGCCGGGCCTGGAGGAAGCCGGGACCTCCACCCCTCTCCGCGCCACCCAGAAGGCGGCAGACGACCACCCTACAGATGTCTCCCAGGGGGAGTCGTCGGGCCCTACTCACCCTCTCCTTCTCGGCCTTAGCCAGCTAGTCAAACAGCTGACTACGGAGCTGGGGGAGGTAAGGAAGCTGGGACGGGCCCTGGCGTCCCTCCTCAGCGCGGACGGCCTGCATTGCCTGCATCGCCTGGATCCGCGTCCCGGGCCTGGAGGGGCCGCGGCCGACAGAGTGCCTGATCCGCCGCGCCCGGACCCACGGCGCCCGAGTCAGGAGGAGAGGGAGAGCAACCTGACGACTGCCGCTGGTCCTTTAGGCGGGCAGCAGCTGTGCCCTCCGAGCGTCCCGGTCCCGGACAGCCAAGTGGAGGTGGAGGGGAGACGCGCCGGGACCTTGGGGGCTCCCCACAAGTGGCGAGCCTGGAGAGCGGCCTGGAGAGCACTCCGGGGTGCCCAGAGGGCGACCCCCTGCCGTGGTGGAGCCCGTGGGGGGCGCTGGGGTGCCGGGTTCCCTGGGCCTCGATTGAGGGGGCGTTGGCTGGTGATTCCAACATGGCGCCGAGTCCGAGCAGCTCAGTGTCTTCAGCCCCGCCCCCTCTGCTTGCTCCGGGGACCCTGTCCACGCCCCCTGCAGCCGCCACACTGGAACAGCCGCTGGAACATCCGCTGTTGCCTGATCCCTCGCTGATGACCTCAGTCTCCTCCAAGCCCCGCCCCCTGGGGTCCCTGATGGAGGGACTTGCTGTTTCTGGAGTCCTAGCGAGGGTCCCTGGGGAGCGGCCCCAGCGACGTGCCAGCCGGCCGGCTACAAGGGCCCCCCATTACCGTGATCGCCCTACAATCCGCCTCACCACCTGCAGGCAGCCGGAGGAAGAGCTATAGCTCCTGTCATGGTGGAGCAAGGCCTGAGGTGATCACCTTAGGGTGCAACCCAGGGAAGATGTGCCCACGGTTGGGGGACCCCAACCCGGGGGGCGCCTTGCAGGGGAAGCCGCAGGGCCGCCGGAGGAGACGCCATCGGAGGCCAAGGAGCGGCAGGCCCAGAACCTTTTGGAACTCGAGGGCCGAGTGGCGCGGGCCCTCTTGAACCAACCTGAGGCTGGGAAAAGACATCCCTTCAGTTTGTTCGATACTTGCCTCAGGACCCTTGGACAAAGGAAGCCTGGCCACCCAGCATTCCCGTGGCCAACTGTGTGGGTTCTCCTCGAGAGCCCCCTGCTTCCCGCCTTCGACGGCATGGTGGCGCTACCCAGATCTGACTGGACACCCCCAGCCGTGCCTTGACTCTATCCTCTCCCTCCCTTGCCCCCCTCTCCTTCTTTTGACGTTGTTTGTCTGTTTGTCCTTTATTGTATTGTTATCCTGGCTGTAAACCGCTCCGAGCCTATGGGGAGTGGCAGTGATATAAGTTGGAATAAATGAAATGAAATGAAATGAACATAAATCTCAAAAGGAGAATAGTGTAACAGAGTACTTGAATACAGGATGCAAACCAGATGGTATTTGCAAGTGGATAGAACAGATAGAGCTCTGCATGAGCCTAAGCATGTAAGTCCATTATATATTTCTGCATATTCTTATATTTTATATACTTAGCCAAGGCTATGTAGAACACAGGGGTGGTTTGTCCATATCTATTTTGGTTGATTTAGTAAAGTATGTACCTATGTTTTGTTTAGAAGACAAGCACACAAGAAAGCCTGGATTTGGAACAGGATTATTCAAGTGTAATTAAAGCAATAGTACTTGCAAGTGAAAAGAATGGATAGAGCTCTGCTTGAGCTACAACATAAGATAAGCAACACAAGAAAGTTTTGAATTGGAGAAGGACAGAGCAAACATCATTAAATAAACAGCAATATATCCTTATAAACATAAGAGAAGATTTGGAGACCATGGATTATATGAAGGAAATAACATAAACTATGTTCAAGAGGCACAGTATAGTTGCCTACCCTGGATGGCGAGCCCGTCATCTTTGATCAAAAGCCTGGGGGTTCAGTTGGACCCATTGCTGGCCATGGAGGCCCAGGTCTCCGCGGTCAGCAAAACGTCATTTTTCCATCTGCGACAGGCTAGGCGACTGGCCCCCTACCTATCCAGGGACGACCTTGCCATGGTAATCCAAGCGACGGTCATCTCGAGGTTAGACTACTGTAACGGCCTCTACATAGGCCTTCCTTTGTCGACAATTCGGAAGGTCAAGCTGGTGCAAAATGCTGCAGCTCGCTTGCTGGCGGGAGCGTCGGCAAGAGAGCACATTACGCCCATCTTACGGTAATTGCACTGGCTTCCAATCGAGTACTGAATTGTCTTCAAGGTGTTGGTTTTGACCTTCAAGGCCTTACATGGTCTGGGGCCGGTGTACCTGAGGGACCGCCTCACCCTATACGTTCCCCTGAGATCACTGTGCTCGGAAGAGCGAAACCTTTTGGCGGTACCATCTGTCCGCTCCTGCCATCTCTCCAGCACAAGGCAACAAGCCTTTTCAGTCGCTGCCCCAATGCTCTGGAACATATTGCCAGACAATGTCCGGGCGATGGCGGAGCTTATCCCATTCCGGAGGGCTTGCAAAATTGTGCTGTTCAGGCTTGCTTTTGATTGAAGCCCCTGGATATTGTAACTGTCTACTATACTGTCGTTGCATTATTTGCAACTTTTATTTCTTGTTGTTTTTATGATGTACCGCTGCTTTGCAGTGCATTTTAATGTGTGTGTGAACCGCCCTGAGCCAGCTGGGAAGGGCGGAATATAAGACTGAACAAATAAATAAATAAATAAATAGTTACAATTAGCACTCAGTTGGGACTGTAAAGCAGGACTTAATAGCTGAGTTATGTATATTATCCTGACAGTTGTGTTATGTATATGAATCTGACTTTTGCACTATTCTCCTTTTGAGATTTATGTTGACTACGTTTAGGAGTTACAATATAGTAATCAGTAGAACCCAGTTGGGAATGTAAAGCAAGACTAAATTTTTTTCTTGAATTGTCAATTTCTTTTGAAACCATTTTTATTACATTGTATTATAGATATCTATGCACAATAGATAATTTGGCTCCCAAGAATCCCTGATGCCAAGAATCTCAGCAACTGGAGAATAGAGATAGTGGAAATTCCAATGTTCATGCTGTTTGTTCTCCAAGTCAGCATGGCCAATCAAGCATGAAAGAGTAATGACTGGTGCTTTCTTTATGAACAGGAACACGTTACATTCCTGTTTTAAATGCCTTCCATCCAAGATATCGCCACCATAACTGCAGCACTTCTAAAAGCCACACTTTTTATGTGCATACAAAATAGATAAAGATATGAAAAGTTGATTTTTTTAAAGGGGTTTTATTAACCTCCCTATCAACCCTATCAGATTCCTAGTTTTATTAGCTATCTTCAGACAACAGTTCCATCTGGCTTCAGCAGAAGATGAAGTGGAGAATCTACTTTATCTGACCTGCGGAGAGATCAACACCAATTGACCATTTTTGTCCCTGAACTGTTTCCATAACAACTGGCCAAACTTCCTTGTTTTCCTCTTCCTCCCCCTGTCCTTTTCCCTTTTAAATCTTGTATCTTTTAAATCTCAGGGTAGAACCTGTCTGTTTGTTTTTGATCTCATATAAGCTACCATGAGAGCCTTCTCATCTGAAGAGGAGAGTAAAAACGTTTTAAAGGAATTATAGTGACAAAATGAGAGACAATTATTGTGACTTCAATATCCCCCAATCTTTCAAAATCCCTTTTTGAAAATGTCAGCATGTACTGTGTAAATACAAAATAGTATTCAAGATACTGTCCAAGTACAACACGGTAATGTGGCTATGTTGAGTCAACATCTGCTCTTGTTTCTGTGCTGAGGAAGATGTTTTGTCTGTTTTCACCAATCGTGTCATTCCTTGCATAAGTTTATCAATATAAACTATCATTTCAATTCATTTTCAAGACTGCTAGCAATAGATGAAAACACACCGTTCTTTCTATTTCTTGCTGGATAGATTTGAAAATGGGGACCACAACAACAACCGAGGAACATGTTGGCTTTTCCCCAGAACTTATCCAAATTAAATCAGATCCTCCCATGGCAACTTAGGGCACACAATTATACACTTCGGCTTACATACCTCCCCACTTATCTCATTTCTTCAATTCAAACTTCAGGGAATATTACAAAAGATACATTCTCGTAACATAGAATCATGATGGCATAATTGTGCTTTGATTCTTTGTTCTCTCATCCACCAAGGGTTGCTGCAAGAAATCTCCCTAAGGAAGATCATAAATGCTAAATGTACTTTTCTACACTCAGGGCCACCAGAACTCATTGCCTTGAGGACAGAAAATAACAAAGTGCAGTCACCCCTTCCCGATTTTACCATAAGAGATGGTTATCCAAGCACTGGTTGCTTGTGTATGGACCTCTGGATTGGAGTATTTCTCTTTCTCTGTTCTGTATATTCTTCAGAACATGACATTTAACAACTTAATAAAGTGTGTCTTTATTTCAGTCAGCCCCTAACCTTTAGCTGCAAAGGTTGGAATTCTAAACATTTTGATCAAAACAATTACTTTTTATTAAATAGAGGTATAATATTTTGTACCGCCATTTTAATGCATTCTTTCTGAGCATTCTGTGCATTAACATGTCATCCAGAAGTGTCAAATAGTCTGTGTACAGTATAGACCAGAGGCAATAAAAAGTGCATTGAACCAAAATGAATCAAACCTAGTGAAGGGGCCTGTTACATAAAATACTGGATTTAATCCAAGGTTGTCGATCTTCACTTATTTCTTTCTCTTTTTTTGCACACAAGAACAAATTACCGCATTTCAAAAGTGTTCAGTTTACAGGGTGAACTTTCAAGAGTTATTGAGGATTCTTCAGAGTATTTTTTTCATATTTGAGCACCTTTTCACACACGCAGAAATCAATTTATGCAAAGCCTATTGTTTTCCTCCAAACAACGTCTTCTGTAGAACACAGAACGTTTTTATACAAAAACAAGGCAAGGGTTTTTGGAGGAGGGATGCAAAACCTTAAAAAACAAAAACATTGTTTGCTTAATGATGTATCTTGATTTGTCAAGACACTTATCACTTGCTTAATATTACAACATTTGCACCATTCAGTCGTCTAATAAGAGTGGCCCAGAGACTGGCGTTATTGCATGTTCTCTTCACCCAGGGAGGATTTTTGGCATCTCCAGTCAGAGTATATACTGTATAAAATAAGGAAAATGTCTGTATATAATATTTATGCATATATTTCATTGATCTGATCCTGATGCAGTTCTCGAGTAGGAGGGAATATAGAAACTGGGAGATATGGTTAGGAACTTGTCAAGATTCTCAGATATGTAATTTCAGTCCAGAAAAAATGCATTCTTGTGTACAGACGTAGATCAAGCATGGTTCCAAAATAGGGACGGGACTCTAATCAGTCAAGATACAAATCTTCAAACACATAGGAAAATACCAAGGGCAAATAGGATTCCAAGGCCTAAGAATGAATCTAGGCTAGGCATCAGGAACACAACAATCAGTCAAAATTGGAAGCAAGCAGAAAATGTTGAGTTCCACTTAACCTAACCATCTGGAACTTCATCAGTTAAAGTCATTTAGTAGGAGCTCAGGTGGCCTGATTTCTTGGGGCCCTTCCAGAATTATCTTTAACCTGTGACCTGTTTCAGGTTTACCTGAGGTGTCCAAATGATGCCTCAGGTAAACCAAAATTAATCTGGAGTAAATTGGGATTTCCCAGTTTACTCCAGATCAATTAAATACCTGGAAAGATCCAGACCTTAATGTCTGGGGAAAGCCCGGGGTTTGGGGTGGGCTTGGGACTAAATCCAGGGAAGAACTGGGATATCATATCCCATTTCCTCCTGGGATTTTGTCATATCTGAAAGGGCCCTTAGACCTCAGATATTTAAAAGTAGAAGAAGCAAATTTCTGTTACATTTTTTACATAAAAAACATACACTTCTGACTGAAGTCATATGCTTAACCTGTGACATAGATATTTTGGAGCTAGTAAATGTTAGAAAGGTTCTCTAATCTGAAGCTTATTTTCAGAGGAGTGGGTTTCTTGGATGTTACCTTACTAAGCTCACTTCCTAGATAAACTTGGATAAATGGAGAGAAATGGCAAATGTGTTATTTAAGAGGTATTTATAATGCCTTGTCATAAATGTTTGAGGTGTTCTAGAGCCATTTGCGTACAACTCAGTATAATTTCATATCTGATGGGCCCTTAGACCTGGCCTACACTCAATTGAAACTAGTTGAGCCACACTTATTTATTTATTTATTTAGGGATTTATTAATTGGCCATCCCAAATGGCTCTGGGTGATTTACAGTAAAAACACACAGCTAAATACCTGAAACATTTAAAACATCGAAAGTATCTAACATCTAAAAACAATTGACAGTCTAACAGTTCTCAGCTGAACGCACTCTCAAACAGCCACATTTTACAAGCCGTACGAAAGTCTTTTAGATCACGAGTGGCTCTGATGTAAGGAGGGAGGGCGTTCCAAAGTGATGGGGTGATCACCGAAAAAGGTTGATGTCAAATGGGCATCCTTAGGGCCTGGGACTGGTAATACATTCTGATGGTCTGATCGAGGCGATCTCAAGTGTTGACATGGAGAGAGGTGTTCCCGTAGGTATGCCTGCCCTTGACCATGCAAAGCCTTAAAGGTTAGAACCAGCACCTTGTGAGTAATACGGAACTCGACTGGAAGCCAGTGCAGTGCAGTCCTTTAGGAGGCTGGGGAAGACCTGGATGTGGAACCAAGCCTTCCCAGAATAGGCTGAGATTGGCTATTGTCTGAATGTATGACCACGTTTACAGATTGAATTGAATTGTTTTAATAGCAATGTGGTTTTATGCTGGGTTTTTATGTATTTTAATATGTTTTTGTAGTTGTTTTTAAATTGTATAGCATTGAATTTTTGCTGTTATGCCGGTCTGAGTCCCTCAATAGAGGTGAGAAGGTCGGGCTACAAAAGTTTTAAATAAATAAACAATAAATATAGAACAGGTGTTATATCGTTCCTCACGGGGGTTCCCGTGAGGAGTCTGGCTGCTGCATTCTGTTCTAGTCGAAGTCTCTGGGTCACCAACAAGGGAAGGCCAACATACAATAGTCAAGTCTTGAGGTTACTGTGGCATGAACCACTTCCTGGTTCATTACTCTTAAGAAGTCCTTTAGTCCCAGGAAAGCTCTTTACTTTCCCCCAAATTTGTTTCTTTCAGGCCCAAAAGTATTGCCAACAGATTATACCTACTTTTGTACCTCCTGAGACTGGGAATAGGATGACGCTGCAGTTGCTGCAGGGCTCTATCATCATCATTGTAATCATTTTCATCCATGGGTCTTTTATGTTCCTGATAGGGTGATTATATACGCCTAAGATGGTGGACATTTGTGGAATAAATGGGTGAGTTTTTGAACTTCCTTTGAGGAAAAAATGATCCTGACTTTAGTATGGCATTGCAGAACATTCCAGGAAACAACAACTGAAACTTCACGAACATATACTGTGAAATGTCCTCTTAAAAACGATGTGTGGTCTCTTAGAGGAGAATATTCAGACTGAAGAAAGCTTTTTGTTTTGTTGTGTTGCCCCTTTTTGTTTCTACAAGGTACCTTTAGAAGTTCTTTTTATTTGACAGAAGAGAAATATCCTGCTGTACAATGTGCAAGACGCAGTGATGCCTAGATGTTATACCAGCGGCAGGGCCAAATTTCAGATCTGACTGAATAATGTCCAGGCTCTTTCTCTCTGTGGTCCTTTGTTATACATAGCAAAGGGAGCCCTAATCCCTTAATTCATAATGTTTGATTCTTCATCAATATTTTGCCACTTTGATATAACAGATGTCTAACATTAGAAATGAAACTTTAGCTGCCACAATAACTTGGCATACTTGGAGGCTACAGCATGAGCTGCCTACCCTATATTTTCCCTTGTTGACCCAGTCTCTAGAGTTAGGTCAGAATTCACAGTTGTAATGCAAGGCAACACTCCTTAGTTGGAGTGGCCAACACTGTGTTTATGAAAGAAAATCTCTGTAGTGCTTAGCAGGCAGCTTGACTGTAATCCATTACTGTAGTATCATGCCAAAATGGCGACCTACTTGGAACAGATTCTCCAGCATTAAGGTCTTTGTGCTGCTTGATTCAATGAAGAAAAGGCAAAGAATATGAAATGTTGATGGCAAATAAACCAGGGTAGAAATGGCCAAATAACACAACCTCTGAGGATTCCTGCCATAGAAGTGATGAAATGTCAGGAGAGAATGCTTCTGGGACATGGCCATACAGCCCGGAAAACTTACAGCAACCCAGTGATTCCAGCCATGAAAGCCTTCGACAACACCTTGAACATGAAAACAAATAATATTTCAGCAGTGCTGAGATTAATTCTTAATCATAAGATTTAAAAAGTATTTCACACAAATATAGTACTTTCCAACAATTCTATTACACCGGATCCTCATGAAACAGGTTAGATAGAGAAGCTACTGGTGGCCACCAGTTTCCATGATAAATTCATTGTGAGTGGGTCCATCTATAGCTATTGAGCAGAACAATTAAATGAAACTTTGTCTGACTTGACCATGGTGGTCCACGCCTTGGTTACCTCTAGACTGGATTACTGCAACACACTCTGCGTGGGGCTACCCTTGAAGATGGCCCGGAAACTTCAACTTATCCAGCGATCAGCAGCCAGATTAATAACTGGGGCAAGTTACAAGGAGTGGTCAACCCCACTGTTTAAAGAACTGCACTGGCTGCCATTTATTTTCTGGTCCCAATTCAAGGTACAGGTGATCACCTATAAAGCCCTTCCTCACCGGATCTCCCTCCATGAAACAGCTCGAACCCTCCGCTCCTCAGGGGAGACCCTCCTGTTGCCCCTGCCAGTCTCACAGACTCGTTTGGTGGGCAGAGAGAGGGCCTTCTCCTCTGTGCCCCCCCCCCCCCGACTCTGGAATTCCTTGCCTGGAGAGATTAGGAAAGCCCCCACTTTGGAGACCTTTAAGAAACACCTGAAAACCTGGCTTTTCCGCTGTGCCTTTGGAGAGTAGCTATTTAATTTCTAGCATTGCTCTCCTCAATGCTCCCGTGTGCCTAAAGGATGCTAATCCACTTATCTCACCCTGACTTTTTAACATTTTATATGTGTGCCTGTGGCCCGCCCTGTCCTTGTGATTTTGACATTTAGTTGTATATATTTTTATTTATATGTATGTATTTGTATTGTGTTATTGCTGATGTTTTTGATTTTATTTTATTGTAATTTGTTATTTGGGCTTGGCCTCATGTGAGCCACCCTGAGTCCCCATTGGGGAGATGGGGACGGGGTACAAATAAAGTTTATTATTATTATTTGTCTATCACTGGACACATCATTCACCATTCCAGTATTTCAGCACTGGGGAATTTACCAACAACTTCAGAACCAGGTCCTATGACCACAAAAGGAGAAAAGTATTTTCTTCACTCAACGTGGGTGCTATAGGAGAGTAGGGAAGTGCCCAGTATTTCAAAAAGATGTTATGCAAAAAGGGAAACCCATGAAAGAAAGTGAATCTTTAGAAGGAGGTAACTGCCTTCTCAAAGAACTGTGTTTTACCAGATTAGCAGCTAATGCCCTGCATCTCACGTGAGCTGCTAGCTTTCACCGCTTCCAGAAGTTAGATTTCTACCTACATTACTGGCTTTGTTCTGTTTCTTCATGATAGTCAGGGCAGTTTATTTATTTTATTCTATTTACTTTATTCATATTCCACTCTTCTCACCCCGAAGGAGACTCAGAGTGGATTACAGGTACACATACTTAGCAGACAATCCCTGCCGTTTCGACATACACACATATAGTTGTTACTTCCGCATTCCTTCAGCGTTCCTGGAGTTCTTTAATGGCCTCATAATTCAGTCAAAATTTGCCTCCCCACTTAATGTGGTACCTTCATCTCCTCCTTGACAGATGCAACTGTCTTTCGGGCTGCAAAGGTTGACAGCAGGCTACACTTAAAGGCTGAGCACCCACCTCGACCTAGGGAGGCCTCAAACTCATGACCTACTGGTCAGAGAGATCTTATGTAGCTGACACTTAGCCAGCGGCGCCACATTCCCGGTGGCGCAGCCAAACATACATGGTCCCAAGAGTTTCTTGTGCCAAATCTGTGCTGGCACAATGGGCTTAAGCAAAGTGTCTCTAACAAGAGATAATTTCTATTTCCCTAAAGAGGTTAGATCTGCCCCTTCCCTCCTGACTTTTCGCAAGATAATTAAGACTTGGCTGTGGGAGCAAGTGTTCACAGAAGAGACAGTTTTTATTGGCTTAGATGAGATTGCATGGACCACATTTTTTGGACTGTTTTGGAACATGTTTTAAACTTGGTGAACTGTTTTTAAATGTATATTTAGTGTCATTTTATGAAATTGTGTATTTTATTGGTGTTTTTATATTGTTGGAAGCCGCCCTGAGCCCCTCTTCGGAGGTCGAGATTTCTAACTGCACATTTTTAAAAAATGTCAATCTTACTTTTACTCTCTATCTTTTCCTTGGGGGTGTACCACCAATTTCCTTGTATATTCATGTTCGGTTTGAGGCAGTGTATCAAATGGGGAAGAAAAACAACAGAGGAAAGGCTACATGCCCTGTTTTTCAATGTTCTTGCTTGTTGTTATTTTAATAAATCCCCTTAACAGTCAAAAGCAGGAGGCAGGCAGGCAGTTGTTATGTTGTTTCTTCCTGGAATGTCAACTATGAATATATTCAGTTTTGTAACGTTTTGGTTTATTAATCAATAGAGTGATCCAGTGTCACCACAAAATAAAATATCCATTTATGAGGTTGATTTTTAAAAGTCTGGGATCCTTTCTTAATCACTGTGGCCTTTCATGCAGAAATGATTAAATGCCTAACAGAGCCACGGAGAGATTTGTGCTCATGTGTATCAGCAATCAGAGGCATAATTAGCCAAACCACTTCCCTCCCAGCCTAATTGTTTATCTAACTTGTTGGCGCTGGAAATAAGTTTTGTTAGTTGTCAAAGTCTGCTGTGTACTCAGGCATTTTAGAATCTCTTTAGCACGAAAAGGATGCTAAACGTTCACATTAATCCAGCGGTTTTTAAAAACCACATTTTGCAATTGTGTTTGTTATCATGGCATCTTACTGTTTTAAGGGAATTTTGTGTCTCTTTGTATGTATGCACAGAGGTCTTGAATTTTAAAACCTCAGGTTTTAGCAGAATAGTGTTTGTGGTGATTTGTTGCACGATAAAGAAGAACAACCAAGGTCCTATCTACACTTTAATATAAACTGGATTATAGGACAGTATAGACTCATATAATCCTGTTCAACGCAGATAATGTGGATTATTTGTTTGATCATCTGAATTATATGGCAGTGTAGATCCATCCTAAGACACCTTTTCCAACACTGCAACCAAGGAGAGATTGGGATTTGGGCCTTCATATACATCAATAATAACAATAATAATAAACTTTATTTGTACCCCGCCCCCATCTCCCCAATGGGGACTCGGGGCGGCTCCCATGAGGCCAAGCCCAGACAACAATTACAATAAAATAAAATCAAAACATCAGCAATAAACACAATAAGAAATACATACATATAAATAAAAAACAATATACACCTAAATATCTAAAATCACAAAGACAGGGAGGGAAACTAAGAGTGAGATAAGCAGAATAGCATCCTTATGAGTAAAAAAACATCATTTTATGAGAGGGGGGGGGATGGACTCCAAGAACGGGGGCATTGAGGAGAGCAATGGTAGGAATTAAATAACTACTCTCCAAAGGCACAGCGGAAGAGCCAGGTTTTCAGGTGTTTCTTAAAGGTCTCCAAAGTGGGGGCTTTCCTAATCTCTCCGGGCAAGGAATTCCAGAGTCAGGGGGCCACAGAGGAGAAGGCCCTCTCTCTGCCCACCAAACGAGTCTGTGAGACTGGCAGGGGCGACAGGAGGGCCTCCCCCGAGGAGCGGAGAGTTCGAGCTGGTTCGAAGACTGCATCAACACTGTAGAATTAATGCAGGTTGGCACCACTTTAATAGCTATTGCTCAGTACTATGGAATCATGGGAACTGTCACCTTCCAAGGTATTTAGCCTTCACTACTTAAGTAGCCATTGAACTGATGTATGATTGCATTAATTCTATAATGTAGATCAGGCATGGGTAAACTAAGGCCCAGGGGCCAGATGCGCCCCCCCTGGCTGCTTACCTTAGGCTCTCCTCATTTTCCCTATTCTCTTGGCAGGAGGACATGGCAGCCCACCGCATCCTTCTACCAAAAAGATGGGGGAGGCACATAGTAGCTGAAAGCCCTCTGGAGTGCTCTTTGCCACCATGAGTCTTGACCTCCTCCTGGCATAAGGACAGTGCAACCAGCCCCATCTTTATGCCCAAAGGCTGGCTTGAAGAAGACACGCAGTGGCTGAGAGCTCTCTGGAGCATACTCAAAAGTTGTCTGTCTCTCTCTCCTCCCAGCATAATGCCAAGAGGGCAGCCCAAAGATTTGGGGGAGGATATTGGCAGACAGACTTAAAGGTTTTCTAAATGTATGGATTAAATTAGACCAAGTGGGATTTTTACCCGGGAGACATCTGAGAGAAAACATAAGGGTAGTGGTGGATGCCCTGGAATTTTACAGGAAGAATATACAAAATAAGGTCGCTCTACTATTTGTTGATGCGGAAAAAGCATTTGACAGGGTGAGTTGGGATTTCCTGAATCTCCTGTTAAATGAACTAGATATCTGGTATTTTTTTCAAGAATGCAATCTCAACAATATATCAAACGCAATCAGCAGATGTAACCATCAACAATAGAAGCTCTGAAAAAATTCCAATTAGGAGGGGAACAAGACAGGGGTGCCCGCTGTCACCGCTCCTTTTCATAATGATACTAGAAGTGTTATTGGAGAATATAAGGAATGATGGAGAATTAAAGGGGCTCAAAGTAAGAAAAGACAGCTACAAAATTAAAGCCTATGCAGACGATATAGTCTGCATCGTCGAGGACCCGACAGAAAATTTGGAAAAATGGGTGTCAAAAATAGAAGAATTTGGAAGAGTGACAGGCTTTAAAATGAATAAGGAAAAAACCAAACTAATAACAAAAATTTGGAAAAATCAGAGACGGAGACATTAGAGAAAAAAACAGGCATCATGTCAACAAACAAAATAAAATATCTGGGTATAGTAATAACACCCAAAAATCTCGACCTGATAAATAATAATTATGAGGCTAAATGGAAGGATATTAAAAAAGATCTGGGGAGATGGAAACATCTAAAACTCTCCATGATGGGGAGAATTTCTCTAATAAAGATGAACGTGCTGCCCAGGATGCTATTCCTATTTCAATGCCTACCAATAATTAAAAATGAAAAACTGTTTAAGAAGTGGAATAAGGACCTAAGGGACTTTATATGGAGTTATAAACGAGCCAGAATAAACTTGAAAAATATGGTAGATGAAAAGCAGAGGGGGGCTTGGGGCCCCCGATCTGAAATCATATCACGAAGCAAGTGCATTGGAATGGATAGCAGAATGGACATCACCAAAAGACCCTAGACTGCTGGCACTAGAGGGCCACGACCTGAGGGCAGGGTGGCACGGGTACCTGTGGTACGAAAAAATAAAGATAGAAAGAAACTTTAAAGAACACTGCATTAGAGACACCTTAATAAGAACTTGGGTAAAGTATAAGGAAAGGTTATTTGAAAAGACACCGAAGTGGTTGTCACCACATGAGGCTTTTTATAGGAGAGAAATGGGTAAAAAGGAGTGGTTAAAATACGGAGACGTTTTGAAAATAGTAGAGGGAGAAATAGAAATGAAAGAGCTGAAGGAACTACAGGAAATTGACAGTACAATAAAATGGTACCAATATCTACAGTTAAGAGAAGTATATAAAAAGGATAGACCAAAATGTTTTGAGACGGGTAAGAACTTTTGGGATGAGGTGATGGAGAAAGAAAGTAGAAAGATAGCAATGTTATATAAAAAAATCCTAGAGTGGCTAACAGAGGAAGAAGTAGTTAAAAACTGCATGATAAAGTGGGCCCAGGATGTGGGACATGAGATTGCTCTTCATAGATGGGGAAAAATGTGGAATGTACATATGAAATACACGTATGCCTACGAGTTGAAGGAGAGTGGCATGAAAATGTTTTATAGATGGTACCTGACCCCGATAAAAATAGCAAAGTATAGTAAAAGCTACAGTAACAAATGTTGGAGGTGCAGAGAGGAGAAGGGTACCTTTATGCATATGTGGTGGAGGTGCAAAGGAATAAGGAAATTTTTGGGAAACATATATAGGGGTATCCGACAAGCACTAAAGATAGATTTTATTCAAAAACCAGAATATTTATTGCTGGGATTAGTAGACTTTAGGATAGAGAAAAATAAGGAAAAGCTGTTCATTTATTGTATCTCTGCAGCCAGAATAACGGTAGCTAGAAAATGGAAAAATGAAGAACCACCGACATTGGAAGAGTGGAAGATGAAAATTATAGACATTATGAATATGGACAAGCTCATGAGCAGAATGGCAGAGAATCATAAAATGAAACATACTGAGTGGACTCCGATTATAGAGTATTTAAACAAAGACAATATTGACTGGGCAGAAATGCCAGAGTAAAGGTTCCAATTGGTCAAAAGGATCTTGATTAAGAAAAGAAGAAAAGAAAGCAGAAAGAAGAAATAAATACCATAGGGGGGAGGAAGTTTCATTCTGTGGGGGTTTTCTTGTTTGTTCTGTGTGGTTAGCTCGCGAGAAGAAGCGTGACTCCTTGTGTTATGTTCGTCTTTTGTGATGTGGTGTGATTTTGTTTTAGCTATTTTGAAAATACAATAAAACTATTTTAAAAAAGATTTGGGGGAGGAGGATGGGGAGGGGGATCAGGGGGAAGTTGCTGCATATCCTGTCTTCCTCTCGGCATAAGAATAGGATGAGCAGCCCTATCCTTATGCTGGGAAGACAACCTGGGGATGACCCAGGCCCTGCCCTGCTCTGCCCCCTCCTGGCCCCATCCTCTTCCAGACCCCCCCTCACATGTGCCTGCCCCCTCCTGGCCGGGCCCACAATGCAGCCCTAAGACAAAAAAGTTTGCCCATACCTGATGTAGATTCACCATGAATCTCTCATCTGCAGAGCTTTTCTTTCCAAGTTGTTCTGCTCCTAAAGGGATGTAGATGCTCAAGTGACCAAAAAAGCACTGGGACTGTGGTGCAGCTGGCTGGGAGTCAGCTGTATAAGATCTGTACTGACCAGAAGGTAATGAGTTCGAAGCCTGCCCAGGTCGGGCTGAGCTCTCGACCAAATTGTGTAGCTTGTTGTCAATCTTTGCCACCTGAAAGACAGTTGCATCTATCAAGTAGGAAATTTAGGTACCACTTTGTGGGGAGGCTAATTTAACTGATTTATGAGGCCATAAAATCTCCAGAAAATATGCAAAAAATGAAGGAATGTGACAGCTCCCCCTGGTGGCCAGAAGCAGGAATGTTAAATTGCCTCTGAGTGTCTGTCTATATATATTGTGTGTCTGTGGCATTGAATGTTTGCCTGTATATGTGCATTGTAATCCGCCCTGAGTCCCCTGCGGGGTGAGAAGGGCGGAATATAAATGAGGTAAATAAATAAAATAAAATAATAATAAACGGAATATAAATGAGGTAAATAAATAAAATAAAATAATAATAAACGCTTGTGTGTTCAAAAGTATAATGTATGCCTCTGAGCAAGCTTGCGTCTCTGAATTAGGACAAATATTTCTTACAAACACACACTGCCATATTTCCATACATTTGAATCCTCTACCATTCAGCAATATTATTATTTCCCTCTTGTCGTATATGCACACTTCTTTCCTGATGCTTGTTTTCCTTAAGGCCTTATGCTTCCTGTGGTAAGCCTCACAATCCAGGCTCCAGGAATACAACTAATGCTGCATGTCAGTAAGACTGCCTGAACAGCACCGATTAATATTCTCCCCCTTTGCAAAATACACCTTGTAATTTACTCGAAAATGAATTGTTCTCCTTGTGGAAGCACAACAAAAGTCATGGAGTTAAGCAAACAAAATGTGTTCTAAATTAAGAAAAATGTACTAAGCAAATATTTACATTGCATGCTTTTTACCATGCAAAACAATACCTTTTTCTTGCTTGGAAAAAATGGTTAAAGGAATTACAGAAGGGGTAGTAAAGCTTTCTTTCTTAAATCATGTTGAAAAGTTCAGAAACACAGATGTGTTAAGAAAGCACCCCGCAGAGGTTTTTCCTGCTCTGATTATATGAAGGGAAGGGAATAGCGCAAATGAAGATCTTTATGCGTTGGAGCGAGATATTTATGACAAGTACTGATCGAGGTCTAGACATCATAAGCCTAAATATAGATCATGCTGCCAACATCACCTGTTCAATGCAATTATAGATCCATTGAAGAACTTGAATCTTCAAGGTGCTTAGGAAGATCAGAGTAACACTTCTGCGAGTTTTTGACATTACATTGAGGATATAAGTAGTTCACAGATTGTGAGTAGAAGATCTCATATATACTGAAACCTCTGTAGGTTCATATTATGCTCTTAAAGCTTCCGCACATAAGGTATTTCAATATCAAATGAACAAAGGTGATTTTGTTTGAATAGTATCTGTTCAATGGTGTAATCATACATATTTATAAAACCCTTGAAGCCATAAGAGATCTGAAAGTCTTGAGTAGGAAAATTGACAATCCTAGAGTCAAATATAAAACACATGCATGAATTTATTTTTCACCTTGCTGGCTCTTTTCTTCTCTCTCCATCTTGAGGATCTGATGACATTTGCCTTTCTTCTCTGTATTATGTCTCTTCCAGCTAGGTCTCATCTCGTCTGTCTTCAGGTACTTGTTCTTTCAGTGCACTTGGATCTAGCTGTTCCTCCAAGAGTTCATTAATTCATTTTTATATGTTGCCCCCCTTTAGTTCTGCAACATATGACTGCTAACAATACAAAATAATATAAAAATAATAAGGTTAAATCTATCAGGAACCTAAAGATCATGTACAGTAAGACAGCAGAAACCGCAGCTAAACACAAGATCTGTCATGATTAAAACTTATAAACATATAAAGGAATGCCTTCAGCTTTGTTAAATAGTTCAATTTTAGATGCTTATTTAATATTTCTGGAAGGAATTTCCATTGAGAATACCCTGCTCTAAGTACAACAGGGAAGGTCGCTGAAAAGCTATAAACAAACAAACTATATATATCTCTTATCAATCACTCAATCAATCAAAACTTTATTACGGTCACAGACCAGCATCTCTTATCAAATCCAAAGGAATTTATCCTATTCATTACATGGATAGCAGTCTGTTACTTTGGCTGTGATATCTGATTGCCGCATCAACATGTATCATTACCAACCCTAGCAGAGATACACTTCAATATCGGTGGCCTTGAGAAAGACCCCGTGGAGGTCGAAACAGGAGGAGATTCCTGTGTAGCGACTTCCTCGTTGGCCAACTTGATTATAACCATTCGGCAATGGTTATGATTTGGGGTTCACACCCTTGTGTTCTTCTGTTTCACAATAATTTTGGACATATCGATTGTACTCTGCGGCTTGCACCCATTTGAACCTCATCATTGTGGATTTACTTACATGGACGCTGTTATTCCTTTGGATTTGATAAGAGATATATACCTCCATATTTTGGACTATCACCACTGTGATTATTGCCACTGGGGATTTACCCGATTAAGGACTCCTATTGGTGATTTCTGGACTCATAATCTGCGATGGGTAGGAGCCCATTCTGGGGCACGATATCTTTACTTTTCGAGGTTCTACAATGATACCTATTTTATATTTATCTGACATTATACATTATATCAGAGAATATTGTATTGGTTTGTTTGTTTGTTTATAACCATTGAGAATACCTTGCCTTGAAGTTCCACCCTTCTGGACTGGAGGGCCTTCTCTGCAGTGGCCCCCCGACTCTGGAACTCGCTCCCCAAGGAGATCAGACAAGCCCCCACTTTGGCAGTTTTTAGGAGGAGCCTGAAGACGTGGATGTTCCAATGTGCCTTCCCTGAATAAAGTAAATAATGCCCTGCTATGTTCAATCCCTGCAAATGTCCTCAGAAGCACTTTAATTACCTGTTGGGTGTCTGCCCCACATTGTCCTTGAAATCTACCTCTGTCTGCATCCAATGTATTTTTTTTTAAAAAAAATCACATTTGGCCTGCCCAAAATGATTTTATTGTTTTATAATTGCTGTTGTGTTGTTATTATGTGTTATTGGGCTTGGCCTCATGTAAGCCACCCCAAGTCCCTTTGGGAGATGGTTGGCGGGGTATAAGTGAAGTCAATAATAAATAATAAAATAAATAAATAATATTGGCAGGGCAATGAGCAAGTCATCCTCTGCCAGGGATTTAAATATTTTATTATTATTATTATTGAGAATAAAATATTCCAGAAAGGATTCCAGAAAGAGAAAAAGAAAGAAAAAAAAGGGGGATGTTACAGGGTATTGGTTAACCTGGAAAGTAGGTGAACAATATAATTAGGAAAGTAGGAAAGTGAGAAATGAGGGAAAGAGGAAAAAGAGGGGGAGGAAAAAGAAAAAATAGAAAAAATAAAATAAAAGATGGAAAAAAAGGAAAGAAAAAGAAAAAAAGCTGAAGAATATAGTTGTACTTCCAGGTCTCTTCCAGCTGTGGAGTCTTCTTTCGTTTAGTTTGCTGTTTTATTCTCCTCGCGTCGGTTTTTTAAAAAAATAATTAATTTAGATTTTGCCTTTCTTTTAACACACACACACACACATATGTGTGTGTGTGTGTGTATTCTCTATTTAGGAAATCCCTGGACTTTCCCCAGTCTAAACTTTGTTGTGCATCATTCTGGGCTAGTCTTTGTGTTAGCAGATTCATGATTTAAATCTTTATGTGGTTCATCTTGACACAATAAGCAGGACAACACTCACATTTACACGTGCACACACAAATTTGTATTTCTACATGGTGAGGTTTTTTTGGTTTTTACAGTGATGTTGTATATTTTTGAGACTGATTTATATCCATAACTGAAAAATTACTCAACCACTTCCCTGAAATATGATAAATCTTAATGCATGAGCTACAAGTGGGGAAAAGCACTGGGTGGTTTGTTATGTCTTGGTGGTAATTTGACCTGCTCTTTTGCACTTCTTCTGTGTTTGCGTATGTGCTTAACTTTGTAACGGGAAAAAGTTTTATGCACAATTTTTTCATGTAAAATGCAGGAAATGCAACCAACATTCTCAACCCAAAAGCCCATATCAAGTGTGGGATTTCTTTTCGGGATTGGAAACTTTTCCACAGGTTGGCTCATCGTGAAGAAACAGCCTGTCCTGACAAAACTATTGGCAATGGCGTGATTTTTCTCACATCTCTATGCCATGCCAATCAGATTTGATCAGTTGGTAACTGGGCACATTTTAAGCTTTGCAAACTTGTTTTCTATTCATCTGCTTAGTTTATTTTGTGAAACCAACATTTCTGCAGGGGATCATTTGTGTTAAGACTTTCTTCACCTCCACCCCCATTTTCATTGATTTCTTCACTGCAAAGTACTGTCCAATGTTTTATCAGGTGTTGACTTAGGTCCCATCTACACTGCCATATACAATCCAGATTATCTGATTTGAACTGGATTGTAAGGCAGTGCAGACTGATATAAACCAGTTCAAAGCAAATCATGTGGATTATCTGCTTTTATAATCTGGATTACATTGCAGTGTAGATCCATCCTAAATGTTCTTTCCTGATGTAGTTCTGATTAAGCTGCTGTCCTACAGTACTTTTTTTTAATTTGCCACCATTTGCCAAGCTTTAACATCCAGATATTTCAGATTTGCCATGGAAGTCTTCTGCTGTTCATTTCTTCAAAACCCAATATGCTTTTTCTTTCATAGCATCTCGTAATTCCTTGCTCTTTTTGTTAATATTTTACTTTAAGACAGTGTTTCTCAGCCTTCCTAAAGCTGTGACCCCTTAATGCAGTTCCTCAGGTTGTGGTGACCCCTAACCATAATTTTTTTTGTTGCTACTTCATAACTGTCATGTTGCTACTGTTATGAATTGTAATGTAAATAACTGGTATACAGGATGTATTATCATTCGCTGGGCCAAATTTGGTACAAAGACACAATACGCCAAAATTTGAATCTTGGTGGGATTGGGGTGGTGGTGGTGTGATTTTGTCATTTGAGAGTTGTCGTTGTTGGGATTTACCGTTCATCTACAATCAATCCATTGGTGCCCCCTTTTTGCGGGGGAGAGGCTTGCGTACCCTAATGAAGTTGTGAGCTACGCTGGCGATGGCATAATAGCCACAAGTAAGGCCTCCCATGCCAGACAGGTCACAACTGAAGGATCTGTCAAAGAGTGTCAACGGGCAGGATGGGCTCTCTAGTCTTTTGGCAACCATCCTAAGAGAAGGAAAACTCTAATTTCAAACCAGATGGTGCTCGTCTAACCCTGTAAGGTCAACCATCTAGAAGGAAACTCAAATCAAACCTATGACCTGAGGACCTTGCTGCCACTGTCCTAAGCTTGCTAGGCCCTGGCAGACAAACCTTTGGTTTAAAGGGTGAAGCCAGTTCTGTGCATGTTGTGCTCCACCAGAAAAATCCATTGCACAGGCTCGAAGGACACATCCAACCTCCTTAGTCATCAACGCACTTGTAGAAAGCATGGGATGAGTCCTTCCTAAGAATCTTCATTCGTGAAGTAATGCCAGAGAGACAATCAAAGAGCATTCTGAACCCCAGCAACAATAGAATTGGGACAAACTTCCCACATAGAACCCCGATGTGTTGAAGAGACTTGCTAGTGCAAGTCTACCTCCAGTCTCACGCGCTCTCCCTCGCCCACACATGTGCACCACACGCTGCTATGTGGTCAGCACGTCTGCTCATCCCTCCTCGCTTGGAGTCTCAGAAACAGTCCTCCTGTTGGCTGAGAGATCAGCCAATCACAGTGGAGGAGGGCTTTTAGAGGGAGGATTCACTGTCTGTTTCCAAAAAGGAAGAGAAGGACAGTTGGAGAGATCTTCAGCTTTCTCTGCCAAAGGGGTTTCAAAGACATTCAGAATGATGGTCTTTGATGATCCCTCTGAAACCTCATCGCAATGCCTCCCCCCAGGGGTCCAGACCCCCAGGTTGAGAAACACTGCTTTAAAAGATTCATAACTACAGTGTAGCCTTGATTTTCTGAAAAAGGCTGTTACAGAAAACAGTGTGTGTTCTAGCATTTCCAAAAATGCATGTGCTACAGTCCACTATTACAATATGTCTGATGGGTTTTTCAATGAAAGATGCCAAACATGAAAGGGCTGTAATTCTGTATAATCACCTAGAGCCTCAAAAATGATTATCAAATCGAGATAATCTAAGACAAAATTGATCAAAGTAATCTGATTTGGATTATAAATTTGATGAAGAAAGAGTTTTTGGAATTATGGGATACCTTCAGGTCCTCCAGGAGGTCATTATAGTGTCTGATATTTGAATAGGATAGGCCAGGCATGTAGCCGGGGGGACAACTACCTTGAGGGGCTCAGCCCCCCCATTCTCAGTGTTGTCCACGAGAAGGCCTTACTGGTACGTTATTTAAACTGTTATGTGTATTCATATCATGATCTGATCACTATGATCAATATATCCCATATGCATGGGGGTATTAGGATAATGATACAAAAGGTTTGCTAGACTAGATCCTCTCTCACTCAGACCCCCTCCCATCAAACTCAGTCCCGTCCCCCCCAACAAAATCCTGGCTACGGCCCTGGGGCAGGCTACCATCTGGCTCTCAATGGTGCTTAGCAGAAATTTATCCTACTTTATAATTCTTATTGCTGATAGAATGACCAAAGAGTTCACTAAAAACCTCTCTTTTGCAACTGGGACAGGGATGGCTGCAGGCATTATATATTATTATATAAAGGCAAGGAAGATGTGTAAGAGGCTTGTGAATCCTTTCCTCACACTTCTTCTGAAGTGTGCAAGAGGGAATTGCTGAACTTTTTTGATGGAGGATGGAAGTGAATGTTTATGCAGAAAAGTTGGGATAGAAATTGACTTCACTCACATTGTGAGAAATTGTTTTGCTGACTGTTCTTTATCCTAACTCTTTCTTAAATTGTAAACTACCTTGAGGGTTTGCCAAAAAGCAGACCATAATTCTTGTTGTAAAAAAACTGTAAGTTTACCTTGACATGTTCTACCGAAAGTGTGAGGTGCAGTCCATACTCGTCTACTGCAATAGCCTTTAGTAAGGTAATTAACTAACTTCTAATAATATTTATTTGTCTTTGGTAATGACTTTCACATTATCAACTAAACTACCTCATATACTTTGACTGGCCGCAAATATTGGAAGAACACAAATTATCCCTTGGAAGCAGCTGAGATTATGGTTTATTTTCAGCTTTCACATTTATACAATAGTTCAGCTGGAATTTGAATTTGAATTGTTCCGCAGAAATTCTGGTTTTCTACTTTCAGAATCTGTTTATTTAGCTTCCACTTCTATTCACTCTTCTTCCAAAGATAAAATATTTTGATTGTCTGCCAAAGTGACAGTCCTAATGTCTCACTATAGCCTTTACCCTCCCAGGACTCTCTCCAACTCTATTTGCCGTAAAGCTAAAATGGCAGTGTCGAGGTATTACAGAAACTGGGAAAGATTATTTATTTACTTACTTACTTTGCTTCTAGCCCACCTCTCTCAGCTCGAAAGCGACTCAAGGCGGTGTACAAATGCCAAGAACTGCCCAAGACAAAGACATCAACAACTATCAACACAATTCCATCATATACAAATTAGCACTTAACATTAAAAACACAATATGCAGCATCTCATTATTAAATCAGGTTCCAATTGCATCGTCGTTGTTCCGTAGGTCTCAATTTGATAATCATACTACATCTGCAAATGCTCGGTCAAATAGCCAGGTCTTGACCTTCTTGCGAAATGTCAGGAGGGAGTGGGCTGATCTGATGTCATAAGGAAGGGCGTTCCAAAGCTGAGGAGCCACCACTGAAAAGGCTCTGTCTCTTGTCCCCACCAATCCCGCCTGCAAAGCAGGCGGGACCGAGAGCAGGGCCTCTCTGGATGATCTTAAGCATCTTGAGGGTTCATAGAGAGAGATGCGTTCAGACATGTAAGTTGGACCAGAACCTTTAAGGGCTTTAAAGGCTAAAGCCAGCACTTTGAATTATGCCCAGTAGCAAACTGGTAGCCAGTGGAGCTGGCGCAACATAGGTGTTGTGCGCTCCCTGAGTGCCGCTCCTGTTATCAACCTGTTATAACATCTCAGTGCACATATATTTTTAAAATGGGCACCAGGCATATCCCAAGATTCCCTAACCTGGGATACTACCAACCCTTGGATTGTAGTTTCTCAGGTGTCCGATAATAATAATAATAATAATAATATTTATATCCCGCCACCATCTCCCCAATGGGGACTTGGGGTGGCTAACATGAGGCTAAGCCCTTCAGAAATACAATGCAACACAATAAAATGCAAAATACAAAACACAACACAACAGAAATAATAATGATTAAATAATAATAATAAATACAATTACAATAATAAATGAAACAATACAGGAAATTCATACACAAGAACTGAATAGGATGGGCAGGCCAAATGGACACAATAAAATGATAAAAACCCTAGGGTGAGATAGGAATAGGAGATAGCAAATGAGGGTCCCCAGGGAAATGAAATAGTGGGGGGAAACTTTCAGTTTAGGATGGGGGGAAAGTATGTCATAGGGGATGAAGCAACACAACTGGATGGAGCAACACAACTGGAAGGGATGGTCTTTCTTCAAGGGCACAACTGTCTTCAGATTTTTCTTAAAGTCTGCTAAGGAGGGAGCTTGCCTAATCTCACCAGGTAGTGAGTTCCAAAGACGGGGAGCCACAGCAGAGAAGGCTCTCTCCCTTGTTTCCACTAATCTTGCCTGTGACAGTGGGAGAGGCAAGAGGAGAGCCTCCCCAGATGATCGGAGAGGTCGTACAGGTTGGTGGTAGGAAATGCGGTCACGAAGGTAGGCGGGTACCAAAGCGTTTAGGGCCTTATAGGTGATGACCTGAACCTTGAATTGGTAGACAGTAGATAGACAGTGCACAAGATAAATCTTTGCTTATTTCATTCCTGCATGCATAACAAAATAATCATAATCATATTTTTTTATCTCTCGTGGATGAGATTACAAGCTTTTTCATGCAGTTTTAATGACTGCTTAAATGAAAATTTAACCAAGGATTGGTGTATCCCACCTTTATTGGATAGGTTTATTTTTACAAAATAATAAGAACACTTCTTATTCTACTGGGGATTAAAATGTTCTTTCACTTTAGGTAGCTGATAATTTTCAGTGGTATCTTGACATATCAGAATGCAATTTGAGGGCTTAGTAGAGATGTAAAAATTATTCAAAAACTATTCAAAAAAATTCTTATTAAGGATGAAAAATAAAAATATTATTTACTCCGGTGTATTTGGGAAAGTACATTTATCCTGTACCTTTTGGATTGCATTCCAGACATTCCTGGGTGACCCAATATTTGTGACCTAACTTGATTCTTTCTTGCATTTTCAACAGCAACATTGAAAACTAGGATGGGAACCCAGCCAAATTTCTTTTCTTTTTTGCACCTTGATATGAGCGTTTGTAAGTTGAGTTTTACTGTAGACAATTTACTGGGTTTCTTCCCTGCAATATGTGTCTGACTGTCAGTAGCCTAGAAACCTGATCTCCAAAAGCCTCTGAAAATATCAGTTTTACTGAAAAAAATAAAGGGAAATATATGATCATTTTCATAGCCTGCCTTTTCATTATATCTGAGTTGCTCCAACTAATGGTTTCAAATACAGACCATCACTACAGTGTCCCCTCACTTATTGCTGGGGTTAGGTTTCAGGACCTCCCGCAATAAGTGAAAAACTGTAATGTAGGGATACTCTATTTATTTTATTATTTATACATTATTTTAGTAGTTTTACACTATTTTAAGTTTTATAAATTTAAATAAAGTGAAGGAAAGAAAGGAAAGGCCCTTCAAGGCTGGAGGGAGGGAGGACTGAGGGAAAGCACCTCAGAGAGCGGAGGCAGCAAAAATCTAAATTCAAACCTGGGCAGATGGTCCGCTTTGCCATCCTCTGGGCTGGGTCCATTGGGCCATTCCATCTTGGGATCCTTCCTCTCTTCAGGATGTCAGCCTCCATCTTGGTTTGCACCTTGTCTTCTTGAATTTTATTTTATTTTATTTTAGTGGTTTTTATTATTATTGTATAATTTTATAATAATAATATAATATAATTATGATATTAGTACTAATAATATATGAATATTTCTTGATATATTAATATGTTAATATTAATTATGTGTAATATATAGTAAATATAGTAAGTAAATAAATAAATAAATACATTAGAATGTAGTTCCCGCCTCTAGGTGCGGCCCTCCATAATATTTTTAGGCTCTCATGTGGCCCCTTAGAAAAAAAAATTGCCCACCCCTGGTGTAGGTGATCTTTGTGACTTGGTTGTTTTATAAGTAGCTCCCATGCTGAAAAAGTGTGAGAACCCTGGATTAGAGTTTCCTTCTCTTAGATGGTTGACCTTACAGAGCTAGACAAGCACCATCTGCCCAGGTTTGAATTTAGAGTTTTCCTTCTCTTAGGATGGTTGCCAAAAGGCTAGAGAGCCCATCCTGCCCTTTGACGCTCTTTGTCAGACCCTTCAGTTGTAACTTGTTTGGCATGGGAGGCCCTACTGGTGACTATTATGCCACCGCCAGCATAGCTCACAACTTCATTAGGGTAAGAAAGCCTCTCCCCCACAACAAGGGGTGCCAATGAAGAGGTAACTATTACAGAGCTATAAAAAGGTTATTAGTTTTTCCTTACATTATTTGCCCATTTGCACCAATAGGGACACTAACGGGGCTCTTCCCTCCCTCCGTTTTTGGGGTATCACAATGAAGCTTGCTATAATTGTAGCACACAATTACCACTCTAAGCCCCCAAATTTCAGAACGTTTCGCACATCCACTGATATTTGGGAATTATAAATAGTTTCATGAACTTTTTTTTTAAAAAAACCCAAAAACCTACAGGAGCGATTTCTTTGATTTGCTATACAATGATACAACATAACCAGGCCATCATTCTCCCGAAGTTTCAGAAAGATTTGCACATCCACTGATTTTTAGGAAATTTTAACCAACATAAACTTAACAGTACTATTTCACTGAAAGACCCCAGGGGCCATCCAGTCCAACCCCCTTCTGACAGGCAGGAAAAGCACCGTCAAAGCACCCCCAACAGATGTCCACTCAGCCTTTGAAATACTACTACTACTACCGTGTTTCCCTGAAAGTAAGACAGCCGCTTACTTTCTTTGACCCCAAAATCCCCACTCCGGCTTACTTTCGGGGTCCGGCTAACATTAGCCGACGGTACCTGCCATACCCCGAAAGTAACCTTTTCCCTTGGCCGCCGCGTCACTCGGTCCCGCCTCCTCCTCCGCCTCCGCCTCCTCCGCCGCCTCCGCCACCGCCGCCCGCCTCCGCCGCCGCCTGCCTCTGCCCACCTCTGCCTCCATTGGCCGCCTCCGCCCGCCTCCGCCTACCTCCGCTCCATCGCCGCACAGCCGGCCCCACGCCTGCGGCAGGCGCACCTGCGTCAGCGCGCTAGGTGCGCCTGCGTCAGCGCGCTAGGCGGGACCTACTGCACATGTGCGAATGTCCGCAGGCACGCCTAGCGCGCTGACGCAGGCGTGGGGCCGCCTGTGCGGCGGAGGCGGAGGTAGGCGGGTGGCGGCAGGCAACGGAGGTGGGCGGAGGCGGGCGGAGGTGGAGGCAGGCGGAGGCAGAGGAGGAGGAGGCGGGACCGAGGAGGAGGCGGGACCAAGTGACGTGGCGGCCGGTGGTACGTCTTATTTTTGGGGTATGGCTTACATTAGCCGACCCCCCTGACACCCCCGATACGTCTTACAATCGGGGGTGTCATACTTTCGGGGAAACACAGTACTACTACTACTACTACTACTAATAATAATAATAATAGGAAACCTACTAGGAAAACTTCAGAATTACTGTCTTTTTGTCTACTATTATAGAGTTTTGCCATCTCACAGATATTATTCCGTATTATTTTCTATTTTATCTTTAGAAATGTTTCAGATCCTTTATAATTTGATTTTAGTCCTTTAAAAAATGGAAATGGAAGTGGGAATGTCTAAATAATAATGAAATATTGCTATTGCAAGACAATATCATTGATCAGAGAAGGCTGCAGGATAGCTGAGAAAATACGTACATTGCCAATGTGTTCTCTTCCATATATTTTCATGAATCTGTTTGATAAATGATGTACATTATATTTGTTCATAGAACAGTTCAGCTAAAATACTTAAATGTGCCCACAAATCCCTGATAATGTGCGATTAAGTCCGAGAGACAAAGAGACCAGGAATGGTAATTAGGTTTGAAGTAATTAGAGTCCAACCTTACACATATCTACTCACAGGTAAACCCCGCTGGATTCAGTGTAACTCGCTCTTAGATAACAGGTCAATTCTAATTCAAAGATATATTGGCTCTGAAGGATTAGAAATAAAGAGGAATCACTTGTCCTTCTATTATGCTACTTGAATTGCCATTTTACTGGCATACTCCCTTTCTTCTGGCACAACTGCTCTGCCAACTATGAACAGTCAAAAAGGTGGTTAGAGACGGGCAGGTCAAGGAAGGAGCTGAATTATCCCAGTTCCAAATCTTCAGCCCAAATCTCTCTCAACGCAACCACTACGCTCAAACAAAATTAGATTAGGGCAGTCCTAAATAATTTCCAGTATTCAGAGAAGTTATAATTTAATAATCACTGGGGCCTTCAATAGTATTGTGGAACCCAATCATTTTTGAGAGTTTGATCTTTAACACACGACGTGTGTGTGTGTGTGTGTGTGTGTGTGTGTGTATGAAAAGGACATTCAAGTGCCACCTCGGAGTTGGTTGAGGTAGGCAGGATTTCCCTGGGTACTGGTTGTGGGGGGTCGGGAGCAGGTCAGGGTGTTGCCCTCCCTTCTGCTCGAGACAACTGGTGGGCCACTGTGTGATACAGAATGCTGGACTAGATGGGCTGAGGTCCGATTCAGCATGGCTCTTCTTATGTTCTTATGTTCTTATATATATGACTATTTAATTAATGATTTTATTTATTTATTTAAATTATTTATAGCCCACCCTTCTCTACCCCGAAGGGGTACTCAGGGCGGCTAAGTAAAGGCAACAATTCAATGCTGCATGCACAATCAATAAAACAACAATTACATCATAAATAATACATTTTTATAAATAAATAAATAAATAATACAGAGTGCTTTAAAGAGGCGGTGGTTGCTCCATTACTGAAGAAACCGTCACTAGATCCCTGCGGTTCCTCCAACTACCGACCAGTGTCGAACCTCTCGTACCTGGGCAAGGTAGTTGAGAGGGCAGTAATGGAGCAGTTGCAGTCCTTCTTAGATGATGCAACATGGCTAGACCCCTTCCAGTCCGGCTTCCGTTCGGGGGCACGGGACGGAGACGGTCCTGGTCTCCATCACAGATCAACTCCGCTGCCAGCTCGACCAAGGCGGGTCTGCGCTGCTCGTGTTATTGGACCTCATGGCAGCGTTGACACAGTCGACCACAATCTACTGATCCACCGCCTGGCCATGGCTGGAGTGAGGGGGACAGTTCTTAAATGGCTGACCTCCTTCCTCCACCAGCGGTCTCAGCGTGTGAGGAGGGGCGAGGTGGTCTCCGAGGGCTCCATTAGTTTGTGGAGTTCCGCAAGGGGCCATTCTCTCCCTCTGTTATTCAACATCTACATGCAGCCGCTTGCACAGCTGGTGCGGAGTTATGGGCTGGAGTGCCACCAGTACGCTGACGACACCCAGCTCATTCTGAGGATGGAGGATAGGCCGATCCATCCCCGATAATTTCCAACACTGCCTCGAGGCCGTTACTGGATGGCTGCGTGCCAGTAGGTTGAGGGTGAACCGCGAAGACGGAGATCTTGTGGTCGGGCCGCTCGGGTGGTGTAGATGTCCAGCTTCCGACCCTGGGCGGTGTGGCGCTATGCCCATCGCCTTCCGTTAAGAGCCTGGGGGTCCATCTGGACTCCCAGCTGACCATGGAGGCCCAGGTCTCCGCGGTCAGCAAGGTTGCTTTTTTCATCTGCGACAGGCTCGGAGGCTGGCCCCCTATATCTCCCCGAATGACCTGGCCACGGTGATCCAAGCTACCGTCATCTCAAGGCTGGATTAATGTAACGCGCTTAACGTTGGCCTTCCTTTGTCGGGCGACCCGGAAGCTCAAGTTGATGCAGAACACTGCCGCCCGGCTCCTGTCTGGAACCCCAGCAGGCCGCCACATCACACCTGTTTTGCAGGATCTGCACTGGCTCCCAATCGAGCACCGGATCTCCTTCAAGGTGTTGGTTCTTACCTTTAAGGCCTTGCATGGCCTGGGGCCAGCGTACTTGAGGGACCGACTCACCCCACACTGTCCCCCGGTTTAGACGCGCCTGCAAAACTTATTTGTTTAAGCAGGCCTTCGGTGAGTAGGTCCTGCCCATGTTCCGCTTTAGCCGCTGTCCTGGGGTGTCACGCTATCTAATTTCTGAACTGTACCTGGGGTTTTGTATTTTGCTGTTTTAACTGTTTAATTGTCTTAGATGTTTTATCGCATTGCTTGTGTGTAGTTGTACCTTCGGTTCCTGTGAGCCGCCGCGAGCCTCAGGGAGTCGGCGGCATAGAAACCCGAATAATAAATAAATAAATAAATAAATAAAATCAGATTAAAAACCAGTTAAAATACAAATAGTTAAAAGTACACATAGTCCGAGTTCTGTATCACAAGTTTTTCCGAAAACCAGTCCATAGTCCGTTTTCATAACACTGTCAAAGTTTTATTATCTGCCTGCTGCCCAATATCTAACCAAATGCCTGGTCTCATAGCCACGTCTTCAACTTTTTCCTAAAGGAAAGGAGGGAAGAGGTTGATCTAATTTTACTGGGGAGCAAGTTCCACAGGCGAGGGGCCACCACTGAGAAGGCCCTGTCCCTCGTCCCCACCAAACGTATTTGCGACGAGGGTGGGATCGAGAGCAGGGCCTCCCCGGAGGATCGTATATTTCGAGTTGGGACATAAGGGAAGATACGTTCGAACAAGTAAGCTGGGCCAGAACCATATAGGGCTTTACAGGTCAAAACCTGCACTTTGCATTGTACTCGGAATTTGGCAGGCAGCCAGTGGAGCTGACATAACAGGGGGGTGGTATGCTCCCTGTATGTTGCTCCAGTGAGTAACCTGGCTGCCGCTTGCTGGACTAGTTGAAGTTTCCGAACAGTCTTCTAAAGGACTGTAGATGCAACCTGAATCTTAGGGCATGTCTGCAATGGGCCAGTTGTCGCTCCTGGATGTCCACACAATGTTCAGGGACTTATGGTCGCTATCACATAGAATTTACAGAGAATCCAAGACCGGCCTGAAACAGCAATGCTCTGGGTGCTCACTGTGAGGCCTTCCTAATGTACCACATAAATGAGACTAGTGGACATTAATGATAATGTCTTATTACTAGTGTCCCCCACTCACTTACAGAGCTCTAATCCATTTTAAGTTCACTAGGACCCATCATTGCTGGCCATTAAACAAGCACTGCATTTATTTTATCTTAACATATTTAGCTTGTCTTAAAAATTTTATTAGGACTTTACTGATAATTAAGTTAGGATATCAATATTGGCAAATGTAAGTACCAACACAGAAAGCAGTCTTCCCTGATTAACACTAAAATGAAATTGAAGGGAGAGTTACATGCGAGAGAAAGGAATTGAGAGATCCATGGACTTTTCCAATTTTTTAAACCATCTGGTGTGTTAGCTTTTAGTACCACTTAAGATTTAATAACTATATGCTTGTTAAGGCTATTTCAGAGTTTTCTACAAAATCCCACACAGACAAATTAGCTCGAATCCTAGGGTCCTTCCACACAGTCATATAACCCAGAATATCAAGGTAGAAATTCCTACAATATCTGCTTTGAACTGGTTTATCTGAGTCCACACTCACTCACGGATTCCAGTTCAAAGCAGTAAACGTGGGATTTTATTCAGCTGTGTAGAAGGGGCCTCGGTTACTGCTATTTTAGTGTAGTTAATCCTGTGTGGGTCTTAAATACTAAGAAATGTATTTTCTGATTCTTAAAGGAGTCAGACAGGTATTTAACTTCCCTTCCGGGTTCTGGTTGAATAATAGCAAAGAGGCAAAAGGGATTATTGAAAGTGTAGTTGTTAGAATGAGGAAAAACCAATATTCCACAGTAGTCAAATGCATAAAATATTTTGTTAAATGTGACACATTTCAGCTTTTATACACACACACACACACACACACACACACACAACCATTAAAATCAAGCTGGCAGTTTCATTAAGGAGAAATGTCCCTGAAAGAGAATATAAAATTTGCTGACTGCATTTCTGTGAGTGAAAATTAAGTTCCACATTCTGTCCCTTGGCGTGTTCAATAAATTTTCCCACTACTGATAATATGAGACCCAAATAAATGTTGTTGGCAACAATGCCTAATTTGAATTGCTTGTACAGTCCTTGAGACTCTGCTGTTAGTACCTGTATCCTATACATGTCAATTTTGACCAAAAATATAATGTTAACATCAGCTGTCACAATAGAAGAATACTTTGAAGGAGATGGGGTCACCACCAACTCTGGATGGTTATCTGGACTTATTTGGCCTACTGCCCCCTTTCCAGAAAAAATATTACTCAGCGCCCCCCCCCCCGGAAATTGGAGTTATAGTTCACCTGCAATCAATGAGCATTATGAACTCCCTCTGCAATGGAATTTAACCAAACTTGGCATAAAGAACTCCCATGAGAAACTGAAAATACTTGGGGGATTTGAGGAAAATAGCCCTTGGCATTTGGGAGCTCCTGAGATTTATAGCTCACCTGCAATCAATGAGTATTTGTCACACACCAGTGTAGAGACCTGAGCCCTTAGAATCCAAACACACAACTCCAGCTGAAGAAAATAGTCTTTTATTGAAGCAAACAGCAAGCAATATAAGCAATAGAAAATATCAAAAGAAATATAGAATTCAATCGATAATCCAAGGAAAGGTTCCAAAAGCCCATAGGCTGAATGAATGCTGTAAAGTCCCTTAATCAATCCAAGCAGGCAAGTTCCAGTAATTGATAAAATCCAAAAGATTTCCAAGAAAGATCAAAGTCCAGACTTGAGTACTTGAGCTAAAAATACAGGAGGCGCGAAACACATGAGGCTAAATTCAGGAGTTGAAATACATGAAGTTTATTGCATAAGTTGACCTGGATCTGAGATTCAAACTGCCAGGCATAGCTATATCAGAAACTAGATTTCCCTCACACCCCTCCCTTACATAGCAAACCGAAACCTCTGCTGGAAGGATAGACCTTGAGTTGCCAATGAACACATTCCTTCTTGCTATCCAAAGTTGCACAGCCAGATGTTTTATCTATGCACTGATGATTCTCAAGAGAACTGGCTTCCCTAACAGCTTTTCCCAAACGCTGTCTCTGCAAAGACACTTGCAAAAGTTCCATCTCCATCATGAACTGTGGCTGCCACAATCACTTGCACAGTAGATCCCAGAATCCCTGCTGAGGACACAGGCCCAACAGCATTCTGAATTCCAGCAGCAACTCCCTCCTCTTTCCTTCCCACGCGGCTCGCCTTCCTAGTCCTTTCCACCTGCTTGCAAAGGCGACACACGCCCTGATTTCCCCTTTCTCTTCCCGTGGAATCGTAGCCAAAGCCCTTCTCTTTTTCTCTCTCTAAGGCTGGCTGATTCCTTGGGAAAGGGAGGTTGTTCCATGAGGGAAATAGGTGACCAGCTTCCAAATGAATGCAGCTTCCTTTCCCCTTTCTCTCACCCTTTTGGCCAAGCGGGGAGCCTCTCCCCCAATCCACCCGGATCTCTCTCTCTCTCTCTCTCTCTCTCTCTCTCTCTCTCTCTCTCTCTCCTTTTCCTGACTTTATGATCCTCCCAACACAAAGGACTCACAATACAAGCCGGGTGGAGAGTGCCATACAATACAGTTTAGATCTGCATTAGAGAGCCAGTGTAGAGCCAGCCACGCAAATACACACATACCAAATGGTGAACTCCTCTCTTTGATCCTGGAAAACTTACAGCAACCCAGTGATTTCAGCCATGCTTTCACCACCCCCTTAAAGTTATTTATCACCCTCCCCCAATGCACCTGTGGCCATCACCGTCCCCCTGGATCGCTGCAGCGCCCACCAGAGTGCGGTAGAGCCTACTTTGGGAATCACCGTTTTAGTGGATTCCATCTTATAGTGAACCTATTATAGGATATGCTTGGTAAGATTTATTCAGAAGACATTTATTCCTTGTAGGCTGTGTGTAGGCTGTGCAAGATCACTCAGAGTGTTTCCTTAGTTGAATGTGAATTTCAACCTTGGAACTTTATATTAGCTGGCAAACTGGAATTGCATCAGGATAAGCACATTTACTGATGGTAGCTATAATGCATAGCTACTAGTGCATCCATCTACCAGTTTGCCTTCCCTCCTTGACTACAGCAACCTTTTAAAATGATGGGGAAACCCCCTTCATTATCTCCCAATTCAACTACTTCCCATTAAGTGCAATACGTTCCTTCCACTTCTGTCCTACTATGTCATATGGTATCCGTGGGCATGATTCTCTTCCTCTTTCTCCCTTTTTCCTTGCTATTCCATATCTGGCTATTTTCTATTTCTTTAAATGTTTTAAGCACTGAATTTGCAAAATTAGGCACACTGGTTAGGACATAGGGCAGGAAGGCATGGTTGGAAGACAGATTGTAGGGCCATAGATTGTGTTAATGCACGCTCCTTTTATTTTATTTGACTGTTTTATTTTACTTGAAATGTTTTTTAAGTTTTTATGTTATTGTATTGATATGCATTTCTGGGCTTGGCCTCATGTAAGTCACCACGAGTCCCTTTCGGGGAGATAGTGGCGGGGTACAAATAAAGTTAATTTTATTATTATTATTATTTATCATTTCCCAACCATAACGTCATTGTGGGAAGTCAGCATAGTGTTGGTCTCCCAGCACTCAAACCACTACATCAAATTGGGTTATTGGCTGATAACAACAAACTACCCCCCCCCCCCAAACCAACATTACAAATGTTTATTTTATTAAATCTTTGGGTATATTTTCTCATTCTGGCTGAGATGTAGCAATTGTTTGTTTCTAATCAAGCTGATCAATTAATTCCGTAGAGGAGGGGAATTTTGAAATGCTTCCTTTCTTAACCTTCGACATTCAACATCTCTAATTTACATAAAATGTCAATGTGAGTTACAATAGTGTCATCCACACTAGTATGAGAATGCATCCATTGAAATGCTTCTATTACCGATATATGACTTCCCATGTCACACCACAATACCTGTGGAAATAGTCTGGAGCATGATTGCACTGGGCGGGGATCGTGAGGAATGGCAAAAACACCATTATGCTATTATAGAAGTCAATAAGTTCATCCTCGCCTAAAATACAGCTTGCCATATTTTCGACCTCATCTCAGCAAAGATATTGCATGACTGAGTGTAGTTCACAGAAGGGCAGTTACAGCGATTGAAAGCCTGGCATCAATAAGAGTGAGGTTGATGTCTCTTTAAAAGAACTTGGAAGAGTGTGTGTGTGTGTGTGTGTGTGTGTGTGTGTGTGTAATATGGGGACTGGCTGGTTTTGCCACAAGATATTATCATTCTGAAAAAGGTAGTTTATATTTTATAATGTCTGTAAAATGTTTTGGCACATAAACATGGTTAACCACCTAAGCCAAATTCAACCAAGTAACAAAAATCCACCCAGGGACCCAAAATTAGCTGAAATCAAATCAGAAACTAACTTCTAGGGCCCTTCCACACAGCCATATAATCCAGAATATCAAGATAAATAATCCACAATATGTGTTTTGAACTGTATTATCTGAGTCCACGCTGCCATATAATCCAGTTCAATGTGTATTTTATACAGCTGTATGGGAGGGGCCCTAGTATTGCTTTCTATTTTGTTGCTATTTAGTGCAGTTATATGTATTTTGGGCCCCCTGGTGGCGCAGCAGGTTAAACTGCTGAGCTGCTGAACTTGCTGACCAAAAGGTTGGTGGTTTGAATCCAGGGAGCGGGGTGAGCACCCGCTGTTAGCCCCAGCTTCTGCCAACCTAGCAGTTTGAAAACATGGAAATGTGAGTAGATCAATAGGTACTGCTTCTGTGGGAAGGTAACAGTGATCCATGCAGTCATGCTGGCCACATGACCTTGGAGATGTCTACGGACAATGTTGGCTCTTTGTCTTAGAAATTGAGATTAGCATCACCCCCCAATCAGACACGGCCAGACTGAATGTCAAGGACAACCTTTATCTTTACCTTTTATATTGCATTTTACTTTTGTGTGTGTGTGTGTCTGAAGTGACTTGAAAAACTGCAAGACACTTGTGGTGTGAGAGCATTGGCCGTCTGCAATTTTACTGATTAGCAATAATTTCCCTCCAGTTTTAAGAGGGATTGTAGGGGTGTTGTATGTTCTTTGCTTAAAATGTGTATTATTACTTTAAAAAACAACTGAGATGGACAAACAACTTGATTGAAATCTTTCACCTTCCTAATTTATGGCTCAGATTGCATTATCTGTGAGTTCCATATCCGTTGCTTCACTTATCTGCTGTTCAGACAACAGCCTTGGATTTTGGAGGAGCCTCTACTAACCCTCCCAAAGGCTGACGCTGTTGTGTGCACATTCACGGTCAATATGATTTGTGAAACACTGTTTGAATCACGGATGATATATTTCATATCAAGTCTATAAGAGTAGCTTTATTTACATCCTGAAATCGCCGCCCTGACAAAGTTCCTCCGAACAAAACGGGACTGGATCCATTCATTTCTTCCCCCGTAGGTGGAGTACAGCTTTCTCTTTGTGGTTGGAGGAGTCGTGTCTCCCACCTCCGATTCCAACATTTTGAGCTTTGTGGTATGGACACTCAATATTTTCGCCACACTAACTTAACCGCCCTACTCGATTGAATTTGGAACCTTCCATTGTGCATTCATGCCAGATCTTACAAGTGCCTCATTTGAGGAGTGTTAGGACACTTCATTTTTTTCCTTATATTGGATATGATTATTGTTCAAACTGTTGTGACCTAACCGGGCAGAACAGGAGTCCCCTCTCCAATACTGCATGTTTCGCTATGTGTGTATATAAATAATATGACGTATGTATGTAAGAATTTATGAGTATATTACTCTTTGTATACATTCCTGGATTGTTTTCTTTGTAAACCTTCCAACACGTCCTCTCTGTAGAAGTTCTGCTGGCTACTGAATGTAAAATGGCACTCTCCCCCTAATCCCTGGGGAAAAGGGGCGAAACAAACTTAATTGGGCTTTGTAAATGATGATTGACAGAAACCAAGGACCAATGAATGCAGCCAAACCTCTAACAAGCTGCGAAACACATTTAAACAGTGCAAAAAGGACTTTAAGAACTCAAACCCTTGCAAACTATGCAGGCTGTTAACACTCTAACAACGCAAACCTCCAAACTCAAAGTTTTCCATGCAGGTGGCTCTCATCGCGCTGTCACAACACTAATATTAGACACTCTATTATCATCTTTCAGTTTGTAATGGGGAATCCGAAATCGTCAAACCCTGCACTCTGTTGGTATCTAAAGACCATCAGAGCAGATAGGTGATAATGAACTCACCTTGCGAGGCACTAGAAATCATAGGAAGGCAGCAGTTGCGGACCAGCAGGGGAGCAAAATTAAAGTTGTGACTGCAGCAAGAAAAGAGCAGAGAGAAAAAAGCAGGAGAGCACCACCATGATGAGGCTACAATCAAGAGAAGTGATTGATGGTCTGCGCTCTGGTGCCCAAAGGCAGGGAAACTAAGAGGAAAGGGATGATGCATTTGTTCGGAGAATTTTGGCTGCTCTCGGTGGCTTCAAGGGGAGGGAAACCCTATTATCACTACCCTGGTGGACACAACTATTTCCTTCTACGCATCCAACCAAACTTGATGCAACTTGGGCCCCTTCCACACAGCTGAATGAAATCTCACATTTTCTGCTTTGAACTGGAATATATGGCAGTGTGGACTCAGATAATCCAGTTCAAAGCAGATATTGTGAGATTTTCTGCCTTGATATTCTGGGTTATATAGTTGTGTGTAAGAGCCCTAGGTCTCAAACTCAAGTTTAATTTAGCTGAACATTAAATTACTTCAGCATATGATTATAAGGGGGGGGGATCTATTTTTATAGTCTGTAATCCACCCACAGTTTTTGCAGATAGAACTAGCCCAATACATAAACATTTGCAATATTAATACATTTTTAAAGCTCAAAGCTACTGTAAATTTATACCAATTACTTTGTTAAATATTAATTGACTACGGGATTTTCTATCTGAATATTTTTTCTGCGTTCCAAATTAATTTCAAGTATAATTTGAGCCATAGCTATTTCATATGATAAAAGATGCATTTTACTGGGGTTTTCTTACCTGTGAAGAGAGACAGGTAAGAAATAAAATTATTATTATTATTATCCTTTCTGGGATCTGCACGCATTATTCACCGATACATCACACAGTCCTAGACACTTGGGAAGTGTCCGACTTGTGATCCAATACAACAGCCAACAGAGTGTCTGCTGGGGACTCATCTTGTTGTGTTTCAAATAATAATAATAATAATAATAATAAATAATAATAATATGCATTTAACACATTTGTGAAGAGTCAGCAAGTGGGAGCAACCGGACAAATGTGTTGATATAGAAATGCTGCAGATGTATTATTATGGGCACATCTGCACTAACCACATAGGTTGGAATGGGCCCGGATCATTTCTGTGGTGGCCAAAGACCACATGGGGCTGATCTGGGGCTACTTCCACACAGCTGAATAAAATCCCACATTTTCTGATTTGAACTGGAATATATGGCAGTGTGAATTCTGATAACCCAGTTCAAAGCAGATATTGTGGGATTTTCTGCCTTTATATTCTGAGTTACATGGCTGTGTGGAAAGGCCCAAGGATAATGTGAGACAAGACCACCTTAACACAACTTTCCCCCCTAAACAGGGAAAAGTCAGATGGTAGCCTGAATTCTGAACCAGAATGTAGAGTATCCCCTTTCTTTGGCTCCTTCTGAACGGTTGGGCCAGATTTGGAACATAACCAGCTACAACTGTTCTCACTTTTCTCTCATTGTTATCCCATTTTTCTTGGGAATGGGCAGCCTGGGAACATGTGACAGTACTAACTCCCCCTTCCTTCCTATCTTCCATGTAACAGGGATCCTACCTGTCGGGAAAGAGAAAGGGGATTACCCATTTTCCCCCTTTTCCTTCCACATTTTGCAATGGATACAAGAACAAGAGTTTATAATACTTATCTTAAACATACGGTATTATTTGGCCTCAGAAATCTTAGTCTTTGGTAGTGGAGATTATAATACAACCCTGGAAAGAATTTCTGTTTTGTTTCCAATTCCCAGATGATACCTTTCCATAGCCAGAAGAAAATGCCCTGGGCTTTGTCGGTGATGTGAAACACTTGAGCTTAGGGCAGCTGGCAGGACTCAGGAAGGTATAGATGTCTTCCCGTTTCCTGGTTGCTTTTTGGCAGACATTCAGGGCCGAGAGAATCCCCAGTGGGTCTTTAAAAAAAACTTTACTAAGCCATTAACATGATCCACAAGTACCATGATCTTTTCCTGGAAATCCAAATGAAATCTCTTGTGCCTTACAACCACTTGCTGACAAGTCTGCAGTTGGATCTAATGAATTTTTGTCACATTTTCTGTTCTTTATATAGTCTGTTCTTGGTATTTCTTCCTTTGGTTCTTATAAGTTAATATGCATTGTTGTTCTAAATAACTTCCGGCATCATAAAGTCTGCATCATTCTTATTGCAGTGTTAGCAGTAAAAGTTTGCATTATTAATTTTAACCCCAACCCCCCACCCCAAAAGAAGAAAGAAAAACTCTGCTAGAAGAAAATCCTCCCCGCACCCTTTCATTGTTCAAATTATTAAAGTTTCGTTGCTGAAGTGAGCAATTATTTTCTTTCCAAAGGGGGTTTGAGTGTAATGTAACTATTATATTTAGCTTCCTGGAGTGCCTTTGGAGCTAATGTTTTGCCTGGAGTATAGTCACAAACCTGTCATTTTCAGTATACTAACTCAATTTTTACTTTTGAAAAAATATTTTTTGTTTCTTCCTCATTTACTTTTTACAGATACTCTTTCAAAACTTTAGGTTGCATTTAACTTTCGAATTGTAATTTTTTTTAAAAAATGGGCACCACTTTGTGGTTAAAAGTTGATGATGACTATTATTATTTTAAAAATGTATTTGGGAGACTGCAAGCCTCTGTAATCTCTGACTGTAGTAGCATCTTCAGGGCTGGCTGCAGAATTTTATGACAAAATTCAGATGAGCTTAGTCTGAAAGGCCAGTGTCCCCAAATACTAGTGTAGGGGCAATGCACCTGTGCTTAATGGCTGTTCTTAAACAGGAAAATGAATGACAGAATTGCTACTATATAGATATACACATTTATATAAAATACTATGAGTACATCCTCACAATGTCAGCTGCACTGGCTCCCAGTCTGTTACCAAGCACAATTCAAAGTCCTGGCTTTAGCCTACAAAGCCCTAAACGGTTCTGTCCCAGCTTATCTGTTGAATGTATCTCCCTCTATGAACCATCTCAGAGGTCTAGATCTTCTGGGGAGGCCCTGCTCTCAGTCCCACCTCCTTCGCAGATACTGTTGGTGGGGACAAAGGACAGGGCCTTCTCAATAGTGCACCCTCAGCTATGGAACTGCCTCCCCACCAGAATTAGATCAGCATCCTCTCTCCTGACCTTCAGAAAGAAACTAAAAACATGGCTGTGGGACCAAGCCTTTGGTCAGTAATGCTACGCAATAAGTGAAGATGGAATATGTGCCATCACAATTGGAACGGCCTTTAACTATGATTTTGGACTGTGTAGTTTTTAATAATTGGTTTTAATGTATATGTTATTTTATTATATGTCTGCTTATATGGCATCGAATTGTTGCCTTTTGTAAGGCCACTCTGAGTCTCCTTTGGGGCGAGAAGGGTGGGGTAAAAATGTCTGTTGTTGTTTACTAGTTTAGTCGCTTCCAACTCATCATGACTTCCTGGACCAGCCCACGCCAGAGCTCCCTTTTGACCATTGCACCCCCAACTCCTTCAAGGTCAAGGCAATCACTTCAAGGATACCATCCATCCATCTTGCCCTTAGTCAGCCCCTCTTCCTTTTTCCTTCCATTTCCCCCAGCATCATTATCTTCTCCAAGCTTTCTTGTTTTCTTATTATGTAGCCAAAGTACTTCATCTTTGCCTCTAATATCCTTCCTTCCAGTGAGCAGTCGGGCATTATTTCCTGGAGGAGGGACTGGTTTGATCTTCTTGCCGTCAAAGGCACTCTCAGAATTTTCCTCCAACATTACAGTTCAAATGTGTCTATCTTCCTTCGCTCAGCCTTCCTTACAAATATAATAGATAAAGAAATAATCCTATGTGAATGATAGAAAATTTAAATAAATATTTGCATGTATATTACTAATCTATTAACAAAAAGAAATAAAGTTTAAGATATGTAGATAGTAAGTCTGTTAAATCATGCTTCTAAATGTTTCTAAAGTACTTACAAAACTAAAATTCTGAGGGTGAAAACTAGGTGGCGCTGGTACTTTGTTTCCATACTGTTGCTAAACTTCTGTTGGTGAAATGTTCACCAAACAACAACAGACTGGAAGAAAGGATATTAGAGGCAAAGATGAAGTACTTTGGCTACATAATAGGAAAACAAGAAAGCATGATTTAACAGGCCTAGTAGATAGTTGACTGCCATCAAGGGTAGAAATTAGATAATGGATAAAATAAGGAGGAAAATATTAAGCAGAGCTGGAAGAGAAGAGAAGAAGGAACAATATAAGAAACGAAAAGAAATTAACATGGATCCTGAATGATAATCTTTACTCTTGTTAGAGAAGATGTCACAGTTGTACTTTTTTTCCTTTTACTGTATAAAGATAGACATTCCCCTGTATATCTTCGACGATAGAATAGACTAATATGTAGAACTATTTAAATAACATAGCTCTGTAACTTAACATACTGTGATTTTTCCCATCTTTACCTTCTTTCCATCCTTTTTAGTAGTTTAATTACGGTTTATTTATTTATTAATTATTATTTATTATTTACATCATTTATACCCCGCCCATATCAGCCCAAAGGCGACTCAGGGCGGCAAACAATGGGCACAATTCGATGCCATTTTTAAAACATACATCAATTGAATTAAAACATATCAATATATATAAAGGAAGACCCGTCATCGAACGACTGCCAAAGGCAGAGAAACCTTCCAAGGCAGAGACACCAAACTTGCCAACAAAAATAGGCCTCAGGCAAGGAAGGTTTTTAGCAAAGAAACGTCCCCCCCCCCCCCAAAACCTAGGAGGCTTCCAAAACAACAATTTAAAAAACCTACATGTCCCAGCGTCCTCTGCGGCTGCCAGCGAATCCCATTGGCTAGGATAGAATGCTGAGTGATTTGAGTTTAGTCAGTTGGTGTTTGTGGGTTAAACTGTCAAGGCCAACCTTTAGGAGGGAGCAGGTTCCCACACTCGAGAAACACAATCCAAAAGACCAAGCCAGCACAAAATACCACACATGACAGCCACACAACTCGCGATGCCTACCTCTACAGACCCACAACACAACAGACACACAACACACACAACGCATACATACCACTGCTAATGTCACGATGCCGGGTCTTGGCCAGCCCCTTAAACACACACACAGAGACGGTATTCAGCTAACTACTTTATTGAAGAATAGAAACAGTCGAAAAGGTATTGTCCATAAAAATATCAAAGTAATCCAAAGGTAAAGAGTCTGTAGTAATGTCCAAAAGCAACTTGGCAAGGACGTTTCCAAAAGCTTGGCAAGGCTCCGCTCAGCAACAGCGGATCAAGGAACAAGGCAAGGTTGCAAGGTCCAAGGCATTCCTTGGCAGGCCACAAGCCCAAACTTGGCTACGTGGATCTCAGCTCGCTACACGTCTGTAGATGATAGACGTGGCCGAGGTACTGAGGATCTGTTCCCATGGATCCTCTACTTAATTCCCTTGGCGAGGACCCCGACGCTCTAGGCTTCGCCTCCAATCTATGCTTCGGGCCCGCGCCCCCTTTGGCCAGTCTAGGCTGTGGTGCCAGCCCCTCCTGCTAGCCTCAAAGCTCTGTCTCCTATCAAAGCTGCGACCTTGCCTCCCAACACATGGTTCCCTATCTTCGTGAGAGTCAAACTCCCCTTGCGCTTCCATGCACTCATCCTCCTCCATTTCCCACATTCGTTCTTGAGAACCTCGCCCCCCGGTTTCTCATAGCCTTCGCTATCACTGCTTTCTGAACCTCTCTGACCTTCCATATCCTCGTACGGGTCAGGCCATCCATCATCCCAGGCCAGGCTCTCTGTGGGAGAAGAAGGCCCAGCTAACTCATTAACCCCTTCTTCCATTCCCTCCAAATCCTCCTCAGAATCTACCTCAGCTGCTGCTGGTTCTAATGCAAGTGGGACCCCCGGTGCTGCCCCTTGCCCCCCAGGCACGAAAGAGAACTGGGTTGCTACAGCTAAACAGAAACCTACACAGTACAACCAACTAACACAGGAGGACATAACAACTACCAGGAGGACATAACACTTACACAAATAGGGCACCAGGGACACAGGCACCACTGACAAACACATACCGCCGGAATAACACAAACTTGCAAAAAAAACCCCAAAAAACAATACTGCAACACAAAAACCCACCCCAACCAAAATTCACAACAAACACCACCGCCAAAAGCAACACCCCCTCCACATCACAACCAGCACAAAGCCAGACTGAGACAACTATGTCACCACAACACACACAAAATACACCCCACAAATACCTGACAACTTCCCCAACACAAAACCCAGGACTGCACTCACTACTCACCACCACACACACCTCCAAATACACACACGTCCCAGGCACAATACTCCAGCAAAACCCATACAACACAACACAACACAACACAACTTCCTATCACAACCCATCCCCCCAACCTTATGGGACCGTGCACACACAACACCTACCACCACCACAAACAAAAACCAACTCCACCTATACTCTAACCACAACACAACACTGCACTGATACTCTACAAACACACACAAATACCCAAAACACCCCACCCACACAAGCATTCCACAACATACTACCACCCACAATGCCACCACACACCCACTAACTCATCAAAAAAGTAAAACCTACACACAACACAACACAATACGCACATAACACAACCTTGCGTCTACTGCTCAACCCATTTGTATGCCATTCCTTCCTTCAACACCACACACCGACAACTCCACAGGACTTCAACATCCCACCCACCAGAACAACCCACAATGACACAGCCATGACCCCACCAAGACCATAAGTAACATCAATTTATTTATTTTTTTATTTATTATTCGGGCTTCTATGCCGCCGACTCCCTGAGGCTCGCGGCGGCTTACAGGAGCCGAAGGGCACAGTAAAATACAGGCAATAAGCAGTTAAAAACAATTAAAAACAACAGCAGTATAGTAATTAATAACACAGTTAACACAATGAACAGCACATCATCCTCAGAAGAACGAATAGATGGCGAGGCATGGGCAGGACTTACTCACCAAAGGCCTGCTTAAACAGGTATGTTTTACAGGCCCGTCTAAACGGGAGCAAGTCCTTCATAGCCCGAGTTCCGGCCAGGAGGGCGTTCCACAGCGTAGGTGCTATGACAGAGAACGCCCTCTGGCGGGTAGCAGTCAGCCTTGCGAGTTTAGCTGAAGGTATCTCCAGGAGATTGGAGTCCTCAGACCGAAGTGATCTCGGAGGGCAATATGGGGTGAGACGGTCCCTCAAATACGCTGGCCCCAGGCCGTGTAAGGCCTTAAAGGTGAGGACCAACACTTTGAAGGTGATCCGGTGCTCAATTGGCAGCCAGTGCAGATCCTGCAAAACAGGTGTTATGTGGGCGCCAGCTGGCGTGCCAGACAGGAGCCGGGCGGCAGTGTTCTGCACTAGCCTGAGCTTCCGGTGACCGACAGAGGAAGGCCAACGTGAGCGTTGCAGTAATCCAGCCTTGAGATGACTGTGGCTTGGATCACCGTGGCCAGATCGTTCCGGGAGAGATAGGGGCCAGCCTCCTTGCCTGTCGCAGATGAAAAAAGCGATCTTGCTGACCGCAGAGACCTGGGCCTCCATGGTCAGCTGGGAGTCCAAATGGACCCCCCAGGCTCTTTACGGAAGGCGATGGGCATAACACCGCACCGTCCAGGCTCGGAAGCTGGACATTAACATCCCCCGGGTGACCCAACCACAAGATCTCCGTCTTCGCCGGATTCACCCTCAACCTACTGGCTCGCAGATATCCAGTAACGGCTTCGAGGCAGTGTTGGAAATTATCGGGGACAGAACCCGGCCTGCCCTCCATCCTCAGAATGAGCTGGGTGTCGTCAGCGTACTGGTGACACTCCAGCCCATAACTCCGCACCAGCTGTGCAAGCGGCTGCATGTAGATGTTAAATAACAGAGGGGAGAGAATGGTCCCCTGGGGGACCCCACAGAGTAGTGGGGAGCCCTCGGAGACCACCTCGCCCCTCCTCACACGCTGAGATCGCTGGTGGAGGAAGGAGGTCAGCCATTTAAGGGCTGTCCCCCTCACTCCAGCCACGGCCAGGCGGTGGATCAATAGATTGTGGTCAACCGTGTCAAACGCTGCCGTGAGGTCCAATAACACGAGCAGCGCAGACCCGCCTTGGTCGAGCTGGCAGCGGAGTTGGTCTGTGATGGAGACCAGAACTGTCTCCGTCCCGTGCCCCGAACGGAAGCCGGACTGGAAGGGGTCTAGCCATGTTGCATCATCTAAGAAGGACTGCAACTGCTCCGTTACTGCCCTAATTCCAACCCTTACATACTCAGACTTTCTCGCATCTCCTAAATAGGGCACAGCAACGCGTGCCGGGTACAGCTAATAGCAATATATAAAACATCAACATTAAAACAATGTACAATTAAAAAAATATTTTTTTTAGAAACTGTGTTGTCATATTCATGTTGGGTTTCAGCCTGGTGGACTGGGCAGACCCTGGGAGCTCCGGGCCAGGCACCAGTTGACCCGGGGGAGATAGAGGATGATGGGTGGCCTGATGCATTTGACACTACAAAAGAGAGCCTGCAATGGGATAATACATGGCTGGAAGATTATGTGAAGATTCCATGGAAATAGACTCAGACGAATATGAAAGGCCAGGCGGCCTTGGGTCTCAAGAAAGAGTGTCTACTCCCTTCCCAGATGGTGAGATGGGAGACGGGGAGTTTTCTGGTTCTCATTCTGATAAGGATGCAGCTGGGCACGCTAATGTGAAGGAATTCAACAGGAGGGACAGTATCTCGGCTTCTAGGAGAGATTGGAGAAAGGGGGTGCGGTGGAGTTAGATTCCTATATCAATCCGGCCTGGGAAAACTCGTCAGATCTGAAGCCACGTTTAGCTTGATCACATCTCTTGTTCCAGTCTCCAAGTTCCTATTACCGCTGGGGCGGTTTGGATCCTGTTTCCAGCGACTGCAGTTGCGGCCAGACTCAAGTGCCACGTATAACCGCCAGAGCGGTTGCCTTGCTTTGGAGCTTTGTTTCTTTGGGATTTCCATCCGCTTGGATTATAACTCAAGGACTAAGATGAACTCTTTTGGATTGCTTTATTTTTTATCTCTTTGGACTATTCTTTACCTTATTCTAAATAAAAGAACATTTATTGCATCTGCCTGTTGGTGTGTGTGATCTGGGGGGGGGGGGGCTGCCTGGGTTCTGAGGTGCAACAATTCAGTCCATTATCCGTTCCATCGTTTTTGTCATTCCTAGGTTTCCCCCCTCCTTTTTTGAAAAAAAAAATATTTGCGATGATAGAAAAGTGTAAATTTGTTTTTGCTCCCAGTAGTAATTGTTCTGTGTATGCAATTTAATAGTATTATATTTTATTTGTGTGTATTAACTATGTTGTACCCCACCTCGAGCTGTGAGGAGCGGTGGGGAACAAATAAAATGTATGCCAAATAAAATTATCATCATCAAACCATGGAGCTTCACTCTGTGGTTTCTTCATTATGTCATTTCAACAACAAAAAAAGGTATTGTCTGGTTGCTTTATATTCAGCCAAACAACAACAAATCCTGGATTAATTCCCTGGATTGTTATGAAAGAAATAACCAAGAAAAGCTAGCTGCCTTTCTTTACATGGCATGACAAACAAGTTATGGAACAAAACACAATGATTTGTTTCGACATGACTGCTGCAAGTGGAAAGGGTTGAGCAGCATGTCCCAGTGCATACCCTGGTTTATCCTATTATACCAATTTCCCCGGTGTGTAAAACATAGTCCGATTAAATTTAGCTATGGCAAGATGGATATTGTTTCTTTTTCTTTCGCTTATTCCTTGATTCTGAAATTACATAAGATCCTAGTTTCAGAGAAGCTCCTTTATTCATCTTTAAGGAGTTTGTATAACTTTTGCAGTTATGAAACTGCAAAACGGGGTGACAAATTTAGATTATTTTGTTTCTCATCTTGCCTTTGTCCTTTTTTTCCAGACACATTATGAAAACGGAGAATATATTATCAGGCAAGGTGCTCGAGGGGACACTTTCTTCATAATCAGCAAAGGCAAGGTAAGCTATTGTGGCACCCCGTTTAAAACAAATGTCATAAGCAATAGTTACATATAATGAGGAAGCAGTGCCTCCCATTGGTGTTTCTAGTGTTATGCCCAAGGGAATGAAATATTTCAAATTTAATTCTTTCATGTGTCTTTGTGTTGGCAATAGGCTTTCTGTGTTGAAATAAACACTACTTGCACAGTGATTGCATACATTTTTGAGGATCAAGTTCTTAGGTGCATATGCTATTTTTCTAGATATACAAAGGCGGGTCAATAAGTGTGTGACCTTTTGAATTTCCCACTTTTTAACTGAAAGGGCAACACTGCTCCTGTCAACAGGCATCTGTCAGTTGACTCCTGTCAAAATATGAACAAGCTGCATCATTCAGTTTGTGTTTGACAGCCATTGATAGCAGACTACCGTGTGATTTGAGGAGAAAATGGAAAAAGTAAATTTTGTGTGCTCATTAAGCATTATTCAACCAAGGCTAAGCTTGATAAATACTATGGGGACTGCACCATCAATTTCAATGGTAAAAAAGTGATTTACCGAATTTCATTGTGGCGGTACAAGCATGGAAGATGCTGAACGTTCTGGGCGCCCAGTTGAGGTCTCTACACCCGAAACAATTGAAAAAAATCATGATATGGTGTTGGCCGATCGGAGATTGAAAGTGCGAGAGAGTGTGGAAACCATAGGCATCTCACATGGCTCAGTGGTTTCAATTTTAAATGATCCCTTGGGTATGAGAAAGCCTTCCGCAAGATGGGTGCCACGTTTGCTCACAATCGACCACAAACACAATTGTGTGACAATTTCGCAGGAGTGTTTGGCGTTGTTCAACCACAATATGGAGGAGTCTGCGCCGTTTCGTAACCGTGGATGAAACGTGGCTCCACCACAACACACCAGAGAGCAAACAGCAGTCAAAACAGTGGGTTTCTCAGGGTGAATCGGCGCTAAAGAAGGCCAAGGTGGGTTTGTCAGCCAATAAAGTTATGGCAACTGCTTTTTGGGATGCACGCAGCATAATCCACATTGACTACCTTCAAAAGAGTAAAACAATCAATGGTGAATATTATGCCAACTTATTGGGTCGATTTAATGAGGATTTGGAGAAAAAAACAATCGCATTTGGCCAAGAAAAAAGTTCTTTTGCACCAGGCAATGCAAGGGTGCACACATGTGCAATTTCCATGGCAAAAAATCCATGAATTGGGATACGAATTGCTCCCTCATCTGCCCTATTCTCCAAATTTAGCCCCAAGTGACTATTTCTTGTTTCCAAACCTGAAGAAATGCCTCGGTGGAAAGAGATTGGACTCCAACGATGAAATCATCTCACAAATATCTATTTTGATGACCTCGACAAATCTTATTTTTTGGAAGGGATAAAAAAATTGGAGAAACGTCCCACAAAGTGTATAGAGCTCAAAAGAGACTACGCTGAAAAATAAAATGATTTTTTTATCCAAAAACATGTGTTTCATTCAAAAAGTCACAGACTTATTGACCCGCCCTCGTAGGATGGCACCAGTGAATGGTTCTCTCATATTTGTATCTTTTGCGTATGGTGCAGTAAAATATGTCTTTGTATCTTAATTTGAGATCTTTGTATTCAATTGAGGGCTTTCAAGATGTTTATATACAGTATGCCAATTCCCTTGGATTATATTACAAACTTATTTTTAAAATGCAGCACTTCAAAAACTTAATCATATATAAATTCTGAATCAGTATTATCACAAGTCTGGCAGATTAAACATGCTGGAGAATTTGTGAGAGTTTAGGCTTGGATTTGGGTACCTTCCTTCTTAAACACAGATTAATTAGAAAAAGAGTTTTTAAAAAGTTTTTTAAAAACCTGGCAGTAATGACAAGAGGAATGGGTTGTTCCCTGTGATAAAACTACAACATCCAAGGGCTATAGAAATGTTTCATGTAGCAGAATATCAGAGCCAAGGGATGAAGCAATCTGTTTTCCTTCTGTACCAGTGTTTCTCCTGCTGTGATGTTGGTAAGAATAATTTAAAGAGAAAGCTTTGGAAAGACTCATGAGACCAAACAGAGTGATTTGAGGTTTGGGATAGCTACCTGCCTTGAATTTCATTTTGGGAAGAAAGATGAGCCATGCCTTTGATTGATCGGAGGGAATAATTATGTTGTGTTGTCAAAGGCTTTCATGGCAGGAATCACTGGGTTGTTATGAGTTTTTCGGGCTGTATGGTCATGCTCCAGAAGCATTCTCTCTTGACATTTCTCCCACGTCTATGCATCGGGACTGTGGCGCAGTTGGTTAGGAGTCAGCTGCATTAAGATCACTACTGACTGGAAGGTCATGAGTTCGAAGCCTGCCCGGGTCAGGGTGAGCTCTCAACCAAATTGTGTAGCTTGTTGTTGACCTTTGCAGCCCAAAAGAAAGTTGCATCTGTCAAGTAGGAAATTTAGGTACCACTTTGTGGAGAGGCTAATTTAACTGATTTACAAGGCCATAAAATCACCAGGAAGTATGGAAAGAATGAGGAATGCAATAGCTCCCCTGGTGGCCAGAAGCTGGAAATTTAAATAGCCCCTGCCTGTATTGTAATCCATCCTGAGTCCCCCTGCGGGGTGAGAAGGGCAGAATATAAATGAATGAATGAATAAATAAATAAATAAATATAAATATATCCTCAGAGGTTGTGAGGTCTGTTGGAAACTAGGCAAGTGAGGTTTATATATCTGTGGAAAGTCCAGGGTGGGAGTAAAAACTCTTGTCTGCTTGAGGCAAGTGTAAATGTTGCAATTGGCTACCTTGATTAGCATTTAATGGCCTTGCAGCTTCAAAGACTGGTAGATTGCTGCTCCCTCAACAGAGAGGAGGAAACCATGAAAATGATGAAAATCTGGCCACCGGTATTAAAAACTGTAAAATCAAGACCGTAAATAAAGAGGAATATTCAAACAAAAGGGGAATTACTGACATGAAACAATCACGGCCAGCCAACACTCCCAACAAATTTATTATTTATTTATTTGTTTACATCATTTATATTCCGCCCTTCTCACCCCACAGGAGACTCAGGGTGGTTCGCAATGCACATATACAGGCAAACATTCATTCCATTTGACATACAACATGTATAGAGAGACATAGAGGCAATTTAACATTCCAGCCACCGGGAGGAGCTGTCGCATTCCTTCTTTCTTTTTGTGTGTATTTCCTGGAGACATAAGAGGCAATTTAACGTTCCAGCTTCTGGCCACCAGGAGGAGCTGTCACATTCCTTCATTTTTGTGTACTTCCTGGAGAATTTACGGCCTCGTAAATCAGTTACATTTAGCCTCCCCACACAAATGGTACCTAAATTTCCTACTTGGCAGATACAACTGTCTTTCGGGTTGCAAAGGTCGACAACGAGCTACACAATTGGTCGAGAGCTCACCCCGACCCGGGCAGGCCTCGAACTCATGACCTTCTGGTCAGTAGAGATCTTATGCAACTGACACCCAGCCAGCTGCGCCTCATTCCCGGTTCTTGTCTAGTTTCCAACAGAGCTCATGACCTCTGAGGATGCCTGCCATAGATGTGGGTGAAATGTTAGGAGCAATAGCCATACAGCCCGGAAAACTCACAGCAACCCTGTAATTACGTTTATTGCCAAACAAATCCAATCGGGGTGAGAGATTTTGCCCCTGTTCATTATAAGAGCATCCTGCATGGGTGTAAAATTCTATAGAAAGCCTCTAACTAGGGTGATTGCAATTCGAGTTTGCTCAACCTAACTTCCATCCCAGTTCAATGGCCTGGTCCTGCCTTACCCTGATCAGCTCCATGCAGCGTTTGGCCACGATGGAGCTGATACTGCCCAATCTAAGTAGTTGGCATAGATGTGCCCTTAGAAACAGAAGAGACAAATATTGCATTCCTTCTGCTATAATTGACATTGTTCCTTAAAACTGATTCATCTATTTTACTTAGATTACATGCTCTGATTTGTATTAATGTTATTTCTGTTTTATGTTACTCTTAATGGCTTAATCTTGCTCATTTGTATTTTTATTGAATGTAAGTTAGTGTAGAAAGAAGATCTAACAAGACTAAAATCCCATATTCTTATTCTTTGTTCAACAGGGTAAGATATAGGGCACTTTACTAGAAGGTTACAAATATCTCTATCCTTTTATGGGGACCTTAAACTCCATCATCTGTGTGCAGTTCTTTTGTTTGTCAATGACTGCGTGTGATCTTTGCTTTGAATATTTGCTTAATGTGGAAGCAAATTAGAGTGGGCAACGATGAGCTGGTACTGCTAACTGAACAGAATGGCCATAGTGTTGAACATTTGCTTTAGCTTAAAATGTAAGTAATACAAACATGTTAGAGGTTAATAAAGTTGAGCTCTTTATGTTAATGATATAATGGTAATTCCTGCACACAGAGACACATGCGCACAGAGCAACTGAGGTCATATGGATGAGACTCAAATGAAATTTTATGGGATTTATAAATGGATTGGTGTTGATGTTTTACATTAGGATTTAAATGAAAGAGAAGTTTGACTGGGAAGCAGTTACAATCCCAACATTTTGTTTCACCCTGTGAGTGTGAAACTGAAAGGGAACCCAGTTCACTTCTATTTATGTTCAGAGATCCTTGTTTAACAATTGAAGCTTCTTACATTTCACATTAAAAGATAGTTCTGATATGTTCAGTGTAGTGTTTATCTAGGCATTAAATCCCTCAGTGTTCCTGACGGAGCAGGTATTGTAGCAGGGAATGATGTGACTTGTAATCCTCCGCTATACACAGCATACAGATTTAGTATGCTCCGCCAGGCTGGAAACATCCCCCCCCCCCCACACACACAGGTGATGACGCTGGCAAAATAAACAGGCAGCCGTTCTTGCCAAACACTGCAGGCAACTTTATCTTTATTGTTCAGTTCCTTGTAAAAACTTTAATAATAATAATACACTTTATTTATATTCCGCTCTTCTCACCCCGAAGGGGACTCAGTGCGGATTACAGGACACATACAGCAGACAATTCCTGCCAACTATGACATACAAGGCATACAAAGCATATACCAGGCATACAAGGCATATAAGACATACAAGGACATATATATATAACAGGAGGATCTTCTGGATTGAGCCTGTTCATCTTGGCTTAACTGGGTATTGTTGTTGTTTATTCTGCTGCTCCATTCCGTCACAAGGGGCCGCTGTTGTTCCATCCTCCTTGCTATCTCCCTCCTTCTTTCCGACGAGGAGCCTCTTCCGGTACTCGTCTTCAATATTTATATTTATTGAAGTTAAAAGTTCTTTTTTTAAAAAAGATACCTCCCCCGCTTATGCGGTACCTAATTTTCTACTTGCAGCTAGCTTTCGACAGCTTAGGTTAGCTGGGGCAGGGCTCACAGCTGACTTACCCAAGTCAGCCCGGGGGGATTTGAACTTGTCAGTTCAGATCTTACAGCTTGCAGCTACAGCTTTTGACCACTGTGCTAAACTCCCGGCCCATTTAGCAGCTTGCTTCAAACCATTTAGCAGCTTGCTTCAACAAAACATGCTTAAACTTCAGCTTTAATAATGGCAAAAAATAAACAATAGATAAAGGCAAACCACAAATAAAACTTTGCCTTGCTCCTTCTTCTGCCTAGAAGCTACTTACTGTTCAAGCAAAAAACATTGAAGCCATTTATTTATTTATTTATTTATTTATTTATTTATTTATTTAGACTTGTCTGTCGCCACTCCTGTACGGCTCAGGGTGACTTACAATACCAAACACACAGTTAAAATCACATATATAAAAGCATAGCATATACACATAATTGCACAGTAAAAATAGCATATAAAACACCGTATCTACACATATAAAACTCATCACATTAACAACCTAACACAGAAGCAGGTTGGACAGCTGTTTTAGCAAGAAACATATTCACATAGCTGCTCATTCCTGCTCTGTCTCAGGAAACACCTTCAGCTACTCCAGCCCAGAAGCAGCTACTCCTAGATTCAAACTGGTCTACCCTGGTGGCTGAGATAGTGAGACCTTTCCTTTCTCCTAGATCAATGTATACGTATGCTGTTTCATGCATAAAACTATGCATAAAATTCAGGTTATGGCTATAAGGTATACGTGAAACATAAATGAAGTTTGGGTTTTGACTCCAAGATATCTGGTTATGAATATGCAAATGTTCAAAAATACAGAATCCAAAATATTTCTAGGCTCAAGTATTTTGGGCAAGGGATAGTCAACCAATATTTTAATGGTGCCTTTCCCCTAAATACTCAAACTTAGTTACTGAGCTGAATTTTGAAAGGAAAACATTTCATCTAAATGTTGCATAATTGCAAGGCGAGCACAATACAGCATTTTCATCACTGTTTTTTTTTAAATCCCCTCTCCAAACATCTAATCAGGTAAATGTTACTCGTGAAGATTTGGCTGGAGAAGATCCAATCTTCCTTCGAACGTTAGGAAAAGGAGATTGGTTTGGGGAAAAAGCACTCCAGGGGTAAGTATTAAAGTTTATCTAGATGTACACTTTAGATTGCCTTCAAGTGGTGTGTCATTAATTTGTCTAGACCAAGAGCAAACCTAGGTAGCATCATTAAAACGACAGTTTAATGAAAGCTATGATGAGATTGTATGTGGAAAGGAGAAAGTAATGAACTTCTGCCCAGATTTACCCATCTTTTTTATTCAAAGGGAACTAATAGAATATAATTATATGTGTATGTGTGATGGAACATGTCTCACTTACTTCCACTTTCATGCTGAGTGTATCTGTCTATCCATCTTACCACTTCTCCACAAAATAGCCTTTTCAAATTAGTAAAAGTTGCTTAATATTAGAGTGATGAGGCAGCGGCTAATGATGTAGTTTTTATTTGCATTGCGCCTATACTGTGCAGTTCAGCTTTCTGTGTATATTGTGTTTCGGACAAGTTCCCTTGTGTGTTTGAGCGTCTTATCTGTGAGCGTCAGCAAGACCCATCTAGCTAGAGACAACAAGAGCTTTACTCAGCACTGAGCAAACTTGTGATTGGTGACTAGAGTGCCTTTAGTGTGCACTAGAGCTAGTCTCAAGAGAAGCATTCGGCAAGCCAAGGTGAATTATAAAAGGAAGGTTGAGGATCATTTTCATAGTAACACCGGTGAGGCAGGTGTGATTCAACAAATTACTACTTGTAAATTAAACAGTGACATTCTTGTTTATGGGGATGCTCCATTGGTAGAGGACATAAATCACCTTTTCACCCACTTTTAAGCAGGTCCACCAGAGGTAGCTGAAATACAGCCATTAGTTGATTGTAGCTCCCACCTCAACGTGTAGGAATATGTTTTGAGGGCTGTGAATCTTAGAAAGGCTGCTGGACCTGATGGCATTTCTGGCCGAGTGCTTAAAGTCTGTGCTGATCATTTAGCTGGTGTTTTTACTGTAATTTTTAATCAGTCTTTATCTCAGTCCATCACTCCATCTTTGAAAGCTTCCATCATTGTTCCATTACCAAAGAAGTTCCCCATTGATAATTTTCAGGACTGCAGACCAGCGGCACTCACTTCCATCATCATGAAGTGCCTTGAAAAACTGGTCTGTTGGCAGATCATTTGTTGTCTTCCATATACATTTGCTAAACATTAATTTGCATATCAAACTAACAGATCTACAGAGGATGCTATAGCCACTCTCCACACTGCTTTGACTCATCTGGAACAAAGGGGAAACTATATGAGGATGCTTTTTGCAGACTTTAGTGTTGCGTTTAACACAATCCTTCCACATAAACTGGTGTCTACACTTATGGATCTTGAACTTTCATATTCAGTCTGTTTATGGATTAATGACTTCTTGTCTGGATATTTCCAGAGGGTTAGATTAGGTAATCATATCTCTTCAGCTCTGATTCTCAGCACTACTATGCCAAAGTTGAGTCCTTTACTTTATACTCTTTACACATATGATTGCACCCCAATTTAGCATAGTAATATCAATTCACAGATGACACAAGAGTGGTGGGGCTTATCTACCTCTATTTGGGTCCAGTGTTTATTTTAAAATATTTTAATACACCACAATTGGCCCGGCCATAAGGTTTTTAACTTTTGTGTGTTTTGCTTATATGTGATTTATATTAATTGTATTGCCTTATTGTTTGCTGTTGTGTTATTTTACTGATATGATGTTATTATTATGTGTTGTGGGCTTGGCCTCATGTAAACCGCCCCGAGTTCCTTTGGGGAGATGGTGGCGGGGTATAAATATAAGTATTATTATTATCTCTGAAGGGGATGAGTCTGCCTACCAGAATAAGGTGGATTGGCTGCTCTCGACAATAATTTGGTTCTTAACATCGATAAGACCAAGGATCTTATAGTAGATTTAGATTACAGAAATAATAGATCAGAAATTCATCCTTTGATTATAAATGGAGATGGAGTGGAGTGGGTGGCCAATTTTAATTTCCTTGGTGTCATTGTTAAGGAGAACCTAACCTGGGGTGTTCATACTGCAACATTGGTTAAGAGGGCCCTGCAGAGATTCCAGACAGGCCCTATATCCCAGGATCTGATCTCAGGTTTTCTGCTTTAAACTAGATTATATGAGTCTGCACTAGGGTTCCCATATGTCCCGTATTATACGGGACGTCCCGTATTTTGGCCCTTTCTTGGGTGTCCCATATTAACAGCTGCTGTCCCTTATTTTTTGCTCTTCCTGACCTGTCCTCTGGCCGGTGCTGGGAAAAGAGGGGCCAGCTCGGATCAAGAGGGCTCGGGCGACGCCTTTCCCTGTGAGCTCAGCTTCCCCATGCCTCAGAAGCCACATGCTCCCTTCCAGGTCCAGCCACCCGCCGACTACATTTCCCAGGTAGCCGAGCCGTACCATTCCCGCTCGAAGAAAGGGGGGAGGCTGTGCTCTGAGCCGTCCCCTTGTGCTTCCCGGGGATCACTTCCTGACAAAGGATGATGGGGGTCAAAAGGTGCCGGCATCTCCCTAAAGTGCACGGGTCAGGAAGGGTTTTCTCCTGCGGCGAGGCAGAGCACGGCGCTGCAAAGGGGAGTAGGGAAGGAACGGACACCCCTCTGTGGGGGAATGGTTGCGCCTGACCCTCTCCTCGCAGCAGCAGCAGGCGGCGGCCGGGCCTGCAGAAGCAGCCCAGCAGGAGAAGCGGGAGGAGGAGGACCCGAGTTGGAACTCAGGCAGCTCACAGGGGGGTTAGACCTGGATGGGATCTATTCTTAATGGGTGGGGGGCTTTAGGAAGGGAGAGGGAAGCCCCCTCCTTGGCTGGTAAGAAGGGGCGGGGCTGGGGGAGAGGGAGGGGGAAGGGCATTTTTTGAATGGGAGGAGTTTATGGCGTGATGGGAGGGAGAGAGAGAGGAACATCCACAAAGATGCATTCATTGATTGATTGATTGTTTGTGTGGATTTCCTTCCCCCCACTTTCTCGAGTGGGTGGAACAAGGGACAACCCCCTTTCCCCCATATTTAATTACTTTAATTTTAGGAAATCCATATTAAATTTTTCCATATTTAATTATTTTAAAATTTTGGAAATCCATATTTAATTTTGGATTTCCCTAAAAGACCTGGTTAGGAGCATCTATCTGCATGCATACCATAGATGTGGACAAAACGACGGGAGAGAATGCTTCTGGAACATGGCCACACAGCGGTGAGTTTTCCCAGGCTGTATGGCCATGGTTCCAGAAGCATTCTCTCCTGACATTTCACCCACATCTATGGCCGGCATCCTCACGTTTGATTTTCAAGTTTCTATTAAGTGTCCCATATTTTTGCGAAAAATCCCCTAAATGTCCCTTATTTCTTCTATCAAAATATGGCAACCCTAGTCTGCACTGCCAGGTAATCTGGGCTAAACAGAAAACCTGGGATCAGATCCTGGGATAGTGGGCTTGTCTGGAAGGGCCCAGAGACTTTTAAGGAACCAACAATTGAATAAAAAACTGCTGGTGACTATCTACTGCTGTGCTATAGAGAATGTATTAACCTGCGTATAGTTTGCTCATTGCACAGTGGCAGATCGGAAAGCGCATCTATGGTGTCATACTGATGTGGCATTAGGAGTTGTGAAATAGGAATTAGATTGTGGAAAAATGAGTGTTTTGTTTTGTAATTCTACATATATAATGTAATTGGGAATGGCATTTAATTATGTTGTACAACGTACAATGACAATAAAGTTATTCTATCCTACAGCTAATATCAGAGCATCTCACCAGGCACTGCTGCATCTATGCAGAGTAGGGCACCAACCGTCTCTTCTTTTGCCTTCTATCACTTACATGTAAGAACATAGTGAGGACGATACCTGCCTTTGCTCACTTCAAAGGCTGTTTAATTGTGCAACTCCATTAATTCCTACAGGGATTATTCTAAAAATGTTTTAGAACAAAAGTGTATTGCTTGTTCATTTTCTCTGCTTTTGCTAACTCAATAATAATAATAATAATAATAATAATAATAATACTTAATTTGTACCCCGCCACCTTCTCCCCAAGGGGACTCGGGGTGGCTTACATGAGGCCACGCCCATTAATACAGTAAACACAATATAACACAAAAGCACAACATAAAATAAAATAATTTAAATACAAAACCAGTGTAAATAAAGCAACACAACAATATGAAATCAAAACATTAAGATACTAAAGACAATCACCATGGGCAGGGCCAAATTCAAAGATTAAAAAATTAAAAATTTTAAAACATTGGGAGATAGAGCAATGTAAAGTATCAGGGAGGGGATAGTTATCATTCTACAAATGTATTATCTTAACTGAAGAATTGGTGACATCTTAATATACCTTATTAAACTGATCGGTTTCAGCGAAAGAGCAGTTATCCAAAGAGGAAGGACTACTCTTTTTAAACAGTTTGTATTGATATTGTGCCAATTCTTACCCATTTCTTCCTGTTTTATGGTTTTAGTTAAATTAATTGATTGATTGTGGCAAACGACGTTCTCTGATTTTTCAGACCAAGATGAAATGCTGAATTTATTTACAAAGTATTCCCAGTTTAAGGGGGAAAGTTTAATTATATAAATGCTTTTTGAATTAAACTACATTACCAAGCTCCTGCAGGGTCCAGATTGCTAGCTATTTGTTGTGTTTGGGGAAAAAACTTGATTTCACTTATATTGCTTTAATTACTGAGATATATCTACTTCTCAATGATTAGATTACTTTCCCCATATGTTTTTACCATTTAACCTTAAACCCTGTTTGGCATTTTAGTTTTGTGTTGTCCATGGATTTTCATATTGAATAATGCCTTCAATTAGGACTATGATTATTGACACTGTGACTAAATTTGTTAAACACTTTGAAATGGGATTCCTGGCTTGGGAATCTGCTTGTATTCACACATACAGTTGCTGCTGCATGGTGTTTTTCTGTATCACACAAACTCATGTGGCATGTTTTCATAGTTCTATCTTACTCCAATCCTGAAAGTGACAGTGTGGTATGACTAAGAACCACAACATGTAGCTCAACCATGGTGACTTTATCTAGCATGAATCAGTGCCTAAGTTTCCATAGAAATAGATAAAACTATTACCGTATATTCTGGGGTACTAGATGGCTGGGGCTATAAGACGACCACCCAGACTTATCTCTTTCGGTTAGCATTTGACTGCTAAATTGTATAACTATTTTTGCCAATTTTAAATGCTGTTTTGATTGTATTATGTTTTTATGTGACTGTGAGCTGCTCCGAGCCCTTGGGGAGTGGCAGCATACAAGTTCAAGTAATAAATGAATAAATAAATAAATAAAAATTTGAAACCAAAAATACAGAGTTAGGGATATACTCGCCGTTTAAGACAAATTCCGCATTCCATGCTGATGGCTGTGGGGCGATCTGCTCTGTTTCCTCCCTCCTTGGATGCCATAGCAGAAGGTCCAAGAGGAGCGGAAGCCCCTCCAACCCACAGCTCTGCTCGCCTTGGGCCCAAGGAGGCGCCTTCGGATGGCGACTCCCTGCGACCCTGGGCTGTGACGTACGTGGCATGGGCTTGCTGAGGCACTCTGGGAGCCATAGTTTCCTGGGTCCTATGCCTACCAGACTGCCTCAGAAGCAGGCCCGGATTAAGCCTTTTTGGCGCCCTAGGCCAAAGGCTCCGCCTCCGCCTCTTCGAGGGCGGGGCTTCCCTCCGCGGCTCCGCCCCTTCCTCCTCGTGCCGGCGTGAGGAAAAAAGGGTGATCTTTGGCCACTTCTGCGGCCCTAACCCTCCCCGCAGCTCCTCCCTCCCTACTAAAGCCACCACGCTGGCCCGCCTGAGGAAAAAAGGGTGATCTTTTTTGGTTGCTTCTGCGCGCAGGGTGCCATAAACTCTCAGAGGCAGCGGAACTGCGTCTGAGAGTCTATGGCACCCTGGCGCAGGTGCAGAAGTGGCCAAAGATTGCCCTTTTTCCTCAGGGGTGGTAGCTTTAGGAAGGAGGGAGGAGCCGCGGGGACCCTCCCTCCCTACTAAAGCCACCACGCTGGCCCGCCTGAGGAAGAAGGTTTGATCTTTGGCCGCTTCTGAGATGTGCTGGGCCTCATAAGTGCTGATGTAGATATATGAATGTGCACACAAGCAGATTTCTTGTCATTATCTCTCCTCACCCTCATGCTGCCTTTGCTTTTTCTCTCGTGAATCCTGTTTTCCTTTGGGGTTACTTGCCTGCAAATCTGGTACCCACTGTGTAAATTCAAGCTCTGTTTAATTTCTTAAACATGAGAATAAAGAAATGCTTCCATTGTATTAAATGAGTACCTATGGGATTGCTTTCCAATTGTGCTTCCATCTTGCCGCCTGTGTTTACAGCCCCTATCAGCTATTTCAGGAAATTAAAATGTGGTCATGTGCTGGAGCAGTCCACACTAATGTATAGGAATGAAGTAACATGTTTTTATTTACTGTAAGAATATGCAATGATGCAAATATGCACATTTTCCACCAGATTTTAAGCACCCCTTTTAAACACATGTTTCTTATTTATTAATGCGATCCAGTGCGCATTTCCTCCTCATCCAGACCGTCACAGCGGCCAGGCACTGGTCCAGTATCCGAGGGGCTTCCTTGGAATCTAGTGGAAAAGAGTAGTGGAGTTGGGTGTCATCTGCGTAGAGGTGGCACCGTACTCCAAAACTCCGGATGACCTCGCCCAGCGGTTTCATGTAGATACTATTTATAACTCACAGTTATTATGAATATGAGCTTAATAGGTGAACTTTTAACATTACTGTATAGGAATTGTGCATACGAGATGGCTGTTTTGGTCCATTTTAGGTAAATATGAGAAAAACATTTTGAATGAGGATTTTGCCAGTGTGTTATGCTTAAAAGAAATGACCTCTTTCACAGCATGACAACAGCTGAATGGGGTGAAGCCATCTATAACAACTTGCTTCTGCAATCTTATCTCATCTCCTGCAAGCAGGAAAAAAATAATTAGAACACAGCCAAAGTCTTGACCTTGAACTTTTTGCAGCAAATTTCTCACTTTTGCAAAGAGATTCTTGACAAGTGCCGGCTCATTTGTGTCAATTTGCCCCATTTTCTTTGTACTCTGTATCATAAAACTGCTGCTTCAGTGCCATTGTTTCTTTCTACCTGACAATGTGCTTATGCCAGAGATGTCTTTGAATATTAAAAGGGATCATGCCATTCTTGAAATGGTTTTATGGAAGGCAAGTAGACAACTATTTTTCCATCACTCTGATAAGATAGAATAAGAAGAATTCCAAAATGGTGTGGACACTTATTCTGCTAAAAGCAAATTCATTGTTGACAGGCTTTAGGGCCACTGACAGTCTTCCCTGCCCATTCAGGAATAATCATGCATCTGGAAAAATCCAAAGTAAACAAAACTCAAAGCATGGAGACATTCTGAATAGAGATTGACCAGGGAAACTGAACTCGCCTGCTCCAATTTTAGGCTTAAGAAGCTGTTTATGAAGTTGACAGCTCAACTTACTATATTATGAGATGTGTCTACATTCGCTATTCAAAGAAGACTATCATATCATAAGATTGTCTTTTAATGACTGCCAAACCAAATCAAGCCCACATCTGAGCTTGTAATATAGGTAATATGCATTTTAAGAAGTAACTCTTAGATGGTGATGATGATGATGATGGCTTTTTAAATGTATTTATTGTATTGTATTTGATAGGATAGAATAACATTTTAAATGTTAGCATTGAATACTTGCTGTTTGCCGGTCTGAGTCCCTCTTCGGAGGTGAGAAGGCCGGTGTCGTAATGCAGAGACCAAGGAAGCCAGACCCATGAGTAAAAGGGGATAACAAAAGGTTTATTGAACAATAACTGGGAAAAGGACAAACAAAAAAGTAGCCAACTCGACTTAAAAACCCTCAAAAATCCCAGGAATGAGTCCCACAAAATAAAGAAACAAAACATCCTAAAACAAACACCAGACGTCCGTCTGCGAAGTCCGGAGGGAGAATCCAGAAGAGTAGTCACGAATCCGGTCCTGAAATCCAAAGCAGAAGAAAGGCAGACGAAAAGGAGGAGATCATCCAAGGCAATCAGGAGGTAAACTCAGCGGAGACCAAGCCCCGCATCAGGGAAACACGGCAGTTAAGAGTATCAGGAAACAGGATCAAGGCACTTGATATCAGGAACACAGGAGAGTCAGAGACAAGAACCAGACATCAACTCTTTGACCACCGCAAAGGCAGCCCCAAAAACCCATTTCTTATATAGCGCTTAAACATCACTGTCTTTTGAAGACTCTCCTTGATCATGAGCACCAGCTGCTGCATCTCCTACAGCTGCTGTGCTCTGTGCTTGCCTCCACTCTTGCCAAAGCTGTTGCATACTCAGAGTGTCCCAATCTGTTTCTGAACCCCCAGAAGGCCAGTATAAATCACTGTCAAAGCCACAGAAGGTGTCAGAATTAGACTCTTCGTTACACACATCCCTTACTTCCTGAACCAATGTTGAGTCTAAATCCATATCACTTTCCTCTGACCCCATTTCTTCTTCCCCAGAAAAACCTTGGAAAGTGTCTGAATCAGAAGGTGCTCTAAGTATCTGCCGGATCCTTTTTCTCTGTTCCAATCCTTCGACACTAGAATCACTAGCAGCCCTTTTCTTTCCAGCTGCAGACTCTTGATCACCCAGAGCCTCACCCCATTCCACACTATTGCTTGATGCTATTGACCCAGCATCTTCCCCAATACTACTACTAGTAGTAGCTGAAGGCTCAATCACAACAGCCGGGGTGTAAAAGATATAAATAATAATAAATAAATGATGATGATGATGAACACTTTTATTTATACCCCAGCACCATCTCCCATAGGGACTCGGGGAGGCTTACGAAGCACACAGTAGTGCCATACAACATATAAAATACAATATATCAGCATTAAAACCAACAACAGATCTAAAAGCAGACATATAAAATTAACAAGAGCAATAGAATCAATGAAATATGGCAATAGGTAACGGACTTCTTTCACTCCAACATACTCTCTTATACCACTTTGTGTAGTAAAATGCAACTGAGCAAAGGAACAATGGATGACACTATGGGAGAAGGAATAGAAAGGAATGGTATGAGGACAAGTGTTTTTACTGAGAATAATTGGCCTTAATATAAATTAAGCATGTCACATGAAGTTTGTGTAGTCTACAAAACTCCTGGTAAAATGAGTGGCCAATAATGAAGGGCCAATAATGAAGGTCTCATCTAACTAAAGTCACCTAGTAAAATGATAGTAGAGAGTAACGTTTAAAATGGATTTCCTCTTTATTGTTCATTCTCCTAGTCACTGTGTTATTCCAAGTTCCCAAACGTCAGCAGCCTACAGAATCTGCTCATATCAGTGCTGTAGTATTTTTGTCCAATTTAGTTGGACACTGACAGTGGGTAAGTTGCTGGTATGTTATATTTAAGTCTTATTTTCCTATGCTGTAAATATAATTGTCCCAAGTGGAGCAAACTTGGTGAATAAATAGAGCTTAGCTAAGTGTTCCCATTGATTGAATGGCCTTGTTCTGGTTGAGAGTAACTGTTGAATATAGGCTAACTGAGGTGGGGGGATTATCAGGTACACAAGTATGTTAGATCATGTACAAAGCATATATTTTCCATTTAAATATTGTATATGTGGACAGTCCTCTCCATTGGCACCCCCTTGTTGTGGGGGAGAGGCTTGCGTACCCTAATGAAGTTGTGAGCTATGCTGGCGGTGGCATAATAGCCACTGGTAGGGCCTCCCATGCCAGACAGGTCACAACCGAAGGGTCTGACAAAGAGCGTCAATGGGTAGGATGGGCTCTCTAGCCTTTTGGCAACCATCCTAAGAGAAGGAAAATTCTAATTTCAAACCCGGGCAGATGGTCCTCATCTAACCCTGTAAGGTCAACAATTTAAGACAGGGTGGGCAATTACCAGCCCTCCAGGTGTTTTGGACTTCAACTCCCAGAAATCCTAGCCAGTTTACCAGCTTTTAGGATTTCTGGGAGTTGAAGTCCAAAACACCTGGAGGGCTGGTAATTGCCCACCCCTGATTTAAGAGAAGGAAACTCAAATAAAACCTACAACCTGAGGACCTCGCTGCCACCGTCCAAGCTTGCTAGACCTTGGCAGACGAACCTTTGGTTTAAAGGGTGAGGCCAGTTCTGTGCACGCTGCGCTCCAGCAGAAAAATCAATTGCACAGGCTCGAAGGACACATCCAACCTCCTTAGTCATCAACACGCTTGTAGAAAGCATGGGATGAGTCCTCCCTAAGAATCTTTGTTCGCGAAGTAATGCCAGAGAGATGTGGACAGTACATTTTCGGCTGTCACACTCATGATTTTTAAATAGAAATGCAAGTGGAGATTATCAATCTCCAGTGGAGATTATCAAACCCCAGTACCCATACCCATGGACATCATCTCTCCACCTTAAACCTGTTTTTTCAGCCATATAGAAGACCAAATTTGCAACTCCAGGTGATATAACAACACATATACTGTATCCAGACATGTAGGTGAAGGCCACGGGGAAGGTTGGCTGCACAGTTTTGCAGTTGTCCAGCCTTAGGGCAAAAGGCTCGTGTTCTGCAGTTGGGAGTCTATAACCAACTGTGAATTTTAGGCTTTAAGGAATTTGAAATTTATATAATAGAGGATATTTGTTACTTATAGTTTATACACTCATAATATTGGATAATTTTGGCTGGTTTTGAAGCACCCAAAGCATAGGAAACAGTATAAGGACTAAGTACTCATCAAATACTGTGCCTCCTTTATATATCCTTATTGATGGGGTAAGGCTTTTAGTCTTATTTCTATGATCACAAAGGAATTATGGTAATGGTAAACTATAATTTTGCCTAATTTTCTGTTTTGCTATGTGATTGAGCATTATACTGTACCTTTCTGTTTGCTGGTATATATATTTCTTTTTAAACATCTTGTTAATGCTCTTTCATGCCTTTTTTTCGACAAGCTTTGGTATGATCGTCCATGTGCGACATTTTCCATTATAACAGCAATTTTCTATGATCTAACAGATACACTGTGTTCTGTATCATTGTTGCACACTGGAAACTTAAATTAATGTCATAGTGATCTATGTGTTCTGTATGCAGATGAGAGAATGGAATATTTCTTTTGGATTTCCCAGAACTGAAGTAATTGCTCTATATGCTGCTTACATTACATGCAATTTACATTGAAAGACTTAATATTTTTTGATGTTCTCTGTTTGATGTCCCTGTCTAATGGGTCGTTCTTTTTTATCTGTGTTCACTAGAGTTACATGAATTTAGTATGGATAGTAAAAAAAATGCATTATGAGAAGTTTTGGGTCCAGAAATATTTAGAGCATAAAATCTATATAAAGCTTTGTGGATTATAAAACAGCCAAATATTCTCCCTTGGATGTAGCTTGTAGATGAAGATCTTGGGCTAGAAATCAATATGAGTTTGAGAAGTAATGCAGTTTGGCTTGGGCATGGCAGCTGATTATATATATCTTTGCACGTGTATGTTTAATTATTCAACAGCAAAAAGTCAAAGACGACATTCTAATCATAGCAACTATTCTCTCTGATCAAGATTCAGCGAATTCTCTTGTCAAGTGCTAATATCTTATTTCTCATCTTATGGACTTTCCATTCCATACGAAGCTAAGCAAAAAACAAGGAATGGTATATTTTCCTGTGTGTGGTGCAACATCCCAAAACTACATAGGAATTAGTTCACATACTAACAGGTCACAGAGGTCTTTCAGAACATAAATAGTCCTAATATAATAGATCCAGTTGTTTCTATATTGTTTTGATTTGACTCTAGCCTTTCACATTATAAGCATTTCAATAACAATGAGTTGGGGGGAAAGTCAGAGATCCTAGAAAAAAAAAGAAAATGTATTTTAAAATAAAATATGAGAATGGTTATAGATCAAGCATGGGCAAACTTCGGCTCGCCAGGTGTTTTGGACTTCAACTCCCAGAAATCCCAGCAAGCTTACCAGCTGTTAGGAATTGTGGGAGCTGAGGTCCAAAACACCTGATGGCTCAATGTTTGACCATGCCTGTTATAGATAATGGTGTTAGATTGATAACAGAGTGATCTCTAGAGTTTTTTTCTGGGTCTGGGAGACTCTTTACCCCTGTCACACCCCAGCCTGTCCCTGGCCCTCAGCAAGACCAACGCCATGTTAAATCCACAGCCTCAGAGAGGCCTGCAAGCCCTAAAAGGAAGATGCTGCAGAGGCCTCTAGTTCACCCAGCGTTCAAGGACAGAAGCAGGTCAGCTCCAGCTCGGGCCGATAAGAACCGAGGGAAAAGTGGAGACGGGTTAACTCCCGTCCGTCCAGGTGCCAGTGCTAACGAGTTGACATACCATTCCAATGCGGGAGGCCTGAGAAAGCCCAGCTGGGAGCCTGCTCATGAGAACCAGTTCCGACGCACCTTTGCGTTGTAACGATCAAAGCCAGGGAGACCTATTTAAGTTAGGTCTGAAAGATGTGTGGCATCTTTCGCCAACGTTCAGCTTCAAGCCAAGTCCTCACGGAACTCTGCCTGGGCCATTGGGCCTTCCAGCCTTTAGACTCTGTTTGCCAAGCCTTGTGCCAAGTACTATTCCTTGGATTTAGCCCATTGGGGCATCAAGACTCTTTTACCTATTTTGTTCCTGTTTTACTTTTGGACTATTGCTCTGCAATAACCTGATGTTTGGGAGCATCAATGGACTATACTTCTATTTTCTTTACTCCATCCATTTATTCTAAATAAAGCATTTAACCACGGCTGGTCTCAAGTGGTTTACTGAGGGGTCCTTCAGGTCTACGGTGCAACAACCCCAAATAGCATGAAAATTTTGTCTGCTTTGCTCCTTATGTTGCTTTATTTTGGATAATGTGCACTTCTCACCTTAAGAATCATATTGAAAGCTGAGATTTAGAATTCAGCTGTGAACCCGAAATCCATAGATTTGTATGGAATCTGAAAAATTCCAAAGTTGAATGCAGTAAGTCTTTCACTTAGTTTTACTACAACATTGAAGAGTGAGAGCATCCAAGATTATTGACAGACTCCATATGGCAAGATGCTAGATTGCCTTTTTCTCCCTTGCAGTGGTTATTCAGCTGCCAGAGTGAAATTTCCATCACAATGAAAAATTCCCGAACCGGATTATATGAGTCTCCACTGCCATGTAATCTGGAATAAACAGATTATCTGGGATCAGTTCCTGGGATATAGGGGCCTTACTTGTCACTACTTTTCTTCTTTTCCCATGTTGTCCTGAATGCCATATTTTAATTTTGAGAGTTTTATTTATTTATTTATTTATTTATTTATTCCTTCTTATATTCCGCTCCTCCCAGCAGGCTCGGGGCGGATCACAGCATAAAACCCGGCTAACATGAGGCATTCATGTCGCCGTACAATAAAACATAAAACATACAACATTGGTCCCGAGATTAACAGTTGTGTCAAATCATGGCGTTCCAGTGTCAAGGTGTTGGTCAGAGAATGAATACGTTCGGCTAATTCACCTAGCCGAAGGCCAGTCTGAACAGGGCGGTCTTGCAGGCCCTGCGGAATGGAATGAGCTCCCCGGCGGCACGGACGTCATCTGGGAGAGAGTTCCAGAGTACCGGTGCCGCCACGGAAAAGGCCCTTTGCCTGGTCACGGACAGATGGCAGGTGCGGACCGATGGAATTAGGAGAAGATTGGACTCCCCTGAACGTAGTGACCTCGGGGGTACATGTGGGGCAAGTTACGGTAGTTATAATTTTGAGAGTTTTAGCTATTCTGTTAAAACGATTTGAGGAAAATGGGTTACATAATGAAGCAACAATTCAATTGATCATGGAAACTGTAATAATAAAAGTCACACCATGTTACAGCATCCCTTATCCGGAATTCCAAAATTCCCAAAAATTGAAAATTGTCCACATGGATTGCTGAGATAGTGAAACTTTTGTTGATGGTTCGATGTATACATACTTTTTTTTCCAGGCACAACACTTTGAAAAATATTAGGATCATGGACTCCTGGAGTTCAAAGAGACAATAAGGACCATCCAGCCCAACTCCTTGTCATGCAGGAATACATAATAAAAGCACTCCTGATAAATGGCCATCCAGTCTCTAGTTCAAAATCTCAAAACATGGAGAATCCACCACACTTCCACTCTCAAATAGCTCTTAACAGCTTGGAAGGAAGTAACACGGAGAACTAGCCTGGTGGGAGCGAGGTTTTATATTCATAACTCATCACCACAGCATGACCCTGGGAAAAGTGGAAGTACTAGTTGAGTGTACCAACAGGAGACTAGTCTTGATTTGCATCTTTTGATGAAATTCATAATTATTCACCGTGTTCAGCGAGATGTAACATTTCTATTTTAGTGTTACAGGACAGGAATCATGGCAAATTCTGCTCAAATTCCTACCATATATCAATTCAAAATTAGAAAAGATGTTGAAACTAGTCTCTTGTTACAAAGTCTTGTGGTCCAGTCATTGTTTGTCAAATTATACATTAAGTTTCCAGATGTAAGGGGAAGATGGCTATCATTGTGTAGCCAAAACACACTTTTGCATGAAACATACTGACAAGCATCACTTTAACTTGAGACATATTGACAGGCATCAGGAAACCTAAAGTTTTAAAAACAACTTTGGATAACTGTAGATGGATAACTGTAGAAACAATCTCTTAAGAAGTCTGAACTGGCTGATAGAAAAAACATCGCAGGCCATTACAAATTACCTGTTGGGACAGATAATACAAGTTTTTATTTGCTAAATTCATTGCCATTTCTTTCAGCCTGTGCTATGCCTGAGCAGTGGTGTGTTTTTGAGCCATTTGAATGCAAATTTATAATTAAGTATCAACATGGTGCATTAAATGTGGAAATAGTTTTATTGTATAATACCATGCCGTTCCCTTGAATCGTCATAGTTCCTGGTTCCTTAACAAATTATCTTCAGCTTCTGAAGATAATAACATTTATTCAACATTTTATCAGTGAATCTATAAACTGTCTGGGTGCTGTGTAAAATATAACCATTGTGAAATTTACCTAGTATGTGCCTTTCAAGTCCTTTGAGTGAAGAGTCGGAAACATCAGATAGAGTGTGAGAAATAAAATCCAGGTTGAGTAAGCTTAGATGAAGATTGAAATATTAGGACCACCAGTCAGTGCCCAGACTGTATGTATATCTACAGACCTTTAACAGAACTCCCCTATATATCAGTCAATAAAAGCACATTCTTGAGATATATCCATAGACATCAATGTGTACAAGAAGTTAGTAGCATATGTGTGTAATCTCTTTCTGCTAGAGATCCCCGTGTACAACTAGTGGGCCACTGTGTGACACAAAATGCTGGACTAGATGGGCTGAGGCCCGATTCAGCATGGCTCTTCTTATGTTCTTATGAATGCTCAGGGTCACTTTGAGACAACCTTGGTGCCCATGATGTGTCAGAGAGCTTCTATTATATAAATTGTAGAAATATTTATTTATTTATTTATCTCCCTAAGGGGACTCGGGGCAGATTACATGAGGCCAAGCCCAATGACACATAATAACAACACAGCAGCAAATATAAAAACAATACAATCAATAAAACTCAAACATAAGCAGTAACAGACAATTTTAAACCATTTTGGCCGGGCCAAATGTGAATATTAAAATTTTAAAATAAATAAACATTGGGTGCGGACAGAGGCAGAATGTATATGGCAGGAAAGTTCAAAGGGCAATGTGGGCAGACCACCCAACAGGTAATTAAAGTGCTTCTGAGGACATTTGCAGAGATTTACTTTATTCAGGGAAGGCACATTGGAACGGTCACGGCTTCAGGCTCTACCTAAAAACTGCCAAAGTGGGGGCTTGTCTAATATCCCTGGGGAGTTCGTTCCAGAGTCGGGGGGCCGCTACAGAGAAGGCCCTCTTCCTCATCCCCACCAAACCCCTGCAAAGGCAGTGGGAGCAAGAGTAGGGCCTCTCCAGATGATCTGAGAGAGCGCCTGGGTTCATAGACAGAAATGCGGTCACGCAGATAGGTAGGTCCCAAACCATTCAGGGCTTTGTAGGTAAGAACCTGCACCTTGAATTTGGACCAGAAGATGGACAGCAGCCAATGGAGCTCCTTAAACAGGGGGGTTGACTGCTCCCTGCAAGTTGCTCCAGTTAGCAATCTGGCTGCCGCCCATTGGACCAATTGAAATTTTCGGGCTGTCTTCAAGGGCAGCCCCACGTAGAGTGTATAACAGTAATCCAATCTTGAGGTGGCTAAGGCGTGGACCACCGTGGCCAGATCCAACTTCACGAGGTACGATTGCAGCTAACGCACAAGTTTTAATTGTACAAAGGCCCTCCCAGCCACCGCCGGCACCCGAGCTTCAAACATTAGTGACAAGTCTAAAAGGACACCCAACCTGCAGACCTGTGACTTCAGGGAGAGTGCAATCCCGTCAAGCACAAGTTGCCACCCTATACCCTGATCCGGCTTGCAATTGACCAGGAGAACCTCTGTCTTGTCAGGATTTATCTTCAGCCTGTTCATCCTCATCCAGACAGTCACAGCGGCCAGGCACTCATCCAATACCTGAGGGGCTTCTTTTGAATTAGGTGGAAAGGAGTAGCAAATTTGGGGCGCAGTGAAAGATGTTATTCCACCCTGCTGCTTTCGGACTCTAACACTGCAATGACTTACAGTGTTGCTAAGTTCTGTGCTGCTGCCCTTAATATCGGACGGGTGATGATTGACACCGTAAGGCAACAATATCCTGTCTTTTAAAATATTTTTTATACTGGTTTTTAGTCTGATTTTAAATAACTGTTTACTGGGGAGTTGTCCTTCTCCTCTTAGGGCGCTTGTGCCCACTTTGTGCTGGTCTGTGACCGTAATAAAGTTTTGATTGATTGAATTTGGGTGTCATCTGCATAGAGATAGCACCCAACTCCAAAACCCCAGATGACCTCTCCAGCGGTTTGTTGTAGATGTTAAAAAGTACAGGGGACAGAATGGAACCCTATGGGACCTCACAGGTCAAAGGCCAGGGGTCTGAGCAGGTGTCCCCCAGCTTCACCATCTGGGAACAACCCACCAAGAAGGACCAGAGCCATGACAAAACCATGCCCCCAAGACCCATCCCAGAGAGCCATCCCAGAAGGATACCATGGTCGAAGTTAATTGATCTTAAGTTAATTTATCTTAAGTTAATTTCAGATTGACCAAATGCTGGCAACACTTTTTTGCTTTAAGTGGATTAATAAAAATGATTAACCATAAAGGGATATCCTTTGTGGTATTTTCTTCATTGCTCCATGCCACTATAAATGATGCATGGAAAGTTTGTGTATAGGGAGTAGTTGTCTATTTGTAAATGTCTTATGTGTAGCAGAAATGGCTGTCTGTTTGTGTCATAGTGTTTTATGCATTTCTATCATGTGGGAAATCAATTTGTTTCCCTCACGACGAGTGGGAATCTGTATAGAAATCACAGCAATAGACATGAGATAAAGTCCAATCTGTAGAGCTAGTGATCCCTCCCTACAATGGAAATATTGTGTTGAACTGAAATCCTGAACTCTTCTAAGGAAAGAAGATTGCTGTGTAACAAATCAGGAAGAAATGCTGAAGCTACATTCTATATAACCATCGAGTCTCATAGAATAAAAACAGCTTTCCAGACTGGAAAAGTACTTTAAAACTTCATGGGCTTGAGGCAAAAAAAAAGCACAACGAACACTTTTTAAAGCTTTAAATATTTTTAAATATCTTTAGATATTTAGATATTTTTAAAGCTTCTACATACGATGTGTAGTTTAGCAAAAAATATGTTCAAAATGCTGAGTCTATCTCCTTATGTACCTTCTATATATGAATACATACTTTGCTTGCTTGCTTAGATGATTGATACAGTGACTAATAAAAATTCTCTCAGTGATTTTCTAGAAAATTAAAGCCTTAAAAAGCTGTAAAATGCAAACAGATTCAAATGAAACACATTGAATTCAAAGTTCTTGTCATAACTGTCAATAAAATTAATACTAAAGATCTAGAACTAAAAGAATTTCAGACTGTGGAAAAATATAAAGAGAATTATTTTCCCGAGACCGAAAAGGCTCCAACAATAGCACCAGGCATACTTCACCATCAAATCAATGCCACTTGAAAGATTCTCTGCCCACTCAAATATCCAAACATTTTGCAGTGGCACCTACAGCAGGGTTTCAGTAGACAATCTTGGGAAACCAGATAAGCAGTTGTTAAAGAAACCACCCTTGGTAGTTGGCTAGCCATTCTACCTCATATCATGGGGCACTGCAGTTAAGCTCATTGAAATCAAAGGCTTATGTGCTAAAATATTGGCTAATTATTCCCATTTCTCATATTCTACTTAGATTTCATGCTTTGTATTAGTGTGAACTTTTCTGTAAAAGCAGGCATGTAGCCGGGGGGGAGGGGGGGTGTTGAGGGGCGTTAGCGCCCCGCCACCCCCCCCAAATTCTCAGGGTGGTCCACTAGAAGGCCTTACTGATACATTATTTAAACTGTTATGTTTATTCATATAATGATCTGATCACCATGCTCAATATATCCTATATGCTGATATTTTTAACTATTTTTTTACTTAATCAAGTTTTAATCGTGTTAAGTGCTTGCTTATTTTAACTTATGTTGTACTGTATGTGTATGTCAAAGTTTTTGATACGGCCAGTGGGCTAATCAATAAAGACTTCCATATGCATGGGGGTATTTGGGTAACAATACAAAAGGTTTGCTAGGGTAGATCCTCTCTCACTCAGACTCAGCCCCCGAATCAAAATCCTGGCTACGGGCCTGGCTGCCAGGATCCCTTTGTGTTATGTGGTTTAGGTATGTGTGAGTAATGGTCATAATGTGGGTGGAAAAGTTTAAACTTTTCTTGTCTGCTTTAAATTGTAAAATTTTCTTCCTTCACGTTACTAAAGAAGAAGAAATAAATCACCAGGAGCTAATGACTTCATCATAAAGGGCTTTTTTTCCAGCAGCATATGCCAGTTGAGCCCTAGTTGATCCACAGAGTCCACCAGCAGAGTTCCGTGGATCAACTAGTGCAGGGCCAGCGTATGCAACCGTGACGGCAACATGGGAGGCTTCCCATGTTGTGCAGGAAGCAATGGGAGGAAGTCACATGGTTGACGCTGCCCCCCAATCGGATCAGCTTCCTGCTGAGCCAGGAGATGCAGGGCATGGGGTGATGGATTCACCATGCCCTCCTATAACAGTCTCCAGATTCGCTACGACATGTGTCAGTTCAGGTGGCCCGTGTGATGAGGTCATTACTTTCTTTTTCTTCACCCACAGCCAGGTGAGGAAAACTATATGAATGGGAAATTTTAAACCTCCTTCTCCAGCATTTGCTAGTTGAAGACAGTGCACATATTTATTACAATAAAAAAGGGAAAATATATTATACTGTACTGTCTACTTATCTTTTGTTTTATGTAACTGATTCCTGTGGTGAGTGGTATGTGGTGAGTTTTCCGCCTGGACAGGGTTGTGTAAATTGAATCATTTTACATGGCATCTCAAGTCTTCCCCAAGATAGGCGTTTCATTTGCATGAAAGAGTTATAACATGTGAATTACTTATGCTGGAAATTTATACATGTTTGCTTTGATATATGGCCTGTTGAGTTTGGTGAGATTTGCTCGCAGCTTCATGCTTTTAGGACTCCAGGAAGTTCATTCCTCATGTCCATACCATAATTTGTACAT
>JARBWK010000010.1:121012148-121036020 GCA_030556195.1 Anolis apletophallus
AGGTTCCATTTTGCCCTCCATGTTGTTTAACATTTACATGAAACTGCTGGGAGAGATCATCCAGTGTTTTGAAGTATGATGCCACCTATATGCAGATGACACTCAACTCTACTACTCCTTCCCACCTAAAGCCAAGGAAGCTGTCATGACCCTAAACCAGTGTCTGTCATCAGTAATGAACTGGATGAGGACAAAAAAATCTGAAACTTAATCCAGACAAGACAGAGGTTCTTGTGGTCAGTCAGAGGGCAGATCAGACTGTGCTGCAAGGGGTCACATTGCCCCTGAAGACACAGGCCCGCAGTTTGGCGGTCCTCCTCCACTTTGCACTGAACCTGGAGCCCCAGGTGTTGGTGTTGGTGGTGACCAGAAGGGCCTTTGAACAATTTAAATGTGTGTGTCAACTGCACCCATTCCTTGAGAAGCCAGATCTGGCCATAGTGGTACATGCTTTAGTTACATCCCATCTGGATTACTGTAACACACTCTACTCCACTGGTTGCCAGTCTATTTCCATGCACAATTCTAAGTGCTGGTTATGACCTTTAAAGCCCTAGATCTGGAATGACAAGACGATCGACGAGACTGGTCTATGGTTTTAATTGATAGCTTTGTATGGTTTTTAATTATGTATTAACTTTGATATACTTTTATTTGTGATTTTATTACACATTGTATCATATGTAATAGCCTCTTGGTGGGGCTTATTGTAAGCCATCCTGGGTCCCCCTTCGGGGGTTGAGAAGTTGACGAGGGTATAAATACGGTAAATAAATAAATAAATGGTTCAGGTCAGGGCTATTTGGCTTGCTGCTCCCCTTGCCTTGGTCTGGAGATATTCCGGACAGTCCCATCTCCACCTCAAGCTCAGTTGGTGGGAACATGAGAATGGGCCTTCCTCTTCAGTGGTTGCTCCATGACTCTGGAACTCCCTGCCCAGTGAAGCCAGAATGCCCTCCTCCCTGCTGTCATTCTGGCGGCAGGCTAAAATCTTTTTATTCAGACAGGCATTTAAAGATGAAGGTGTTTAGGATCTAGTTATGAGGTGATATGGTTTTAACATTGAATATGTTCTGATGAATTTTAACTGTGAATTTTTAGTGTTGTTTGTGTTTAATTCTGTTTAAATGTCTGTATATTTGTATATTTTCATTTGTATACTAATGCTTCTATGTCAAGCTGCTTTGAGTCTCCTTTGAGGAGATAAAGCGGGGTACAAATAATAATACTAATAATAATAATACGTAGCTCTAACTCTGAGGTCTTGTACTGACTTTGAAATTCATTAAATAAGCAACTGTACCATGTTCTTGAAAGAAGTATGAACTGCTCATGCATGTCAAGTAGAACTCTAATTTATCTCCTAATAGGCTTTCGCCAAGGGATCCGTTTTTTAAATCAGAAAGTCAATTAAAATATGGCATTTCCCCTTCTTACAGTACACAGGAAGTAGTTTTTATTCATAGAATTTTTATTAACAGGGTTGTTTCTTTAGAGTATCTAATGCATTTTCATTATTTGGGTGTTTTATGTAAACATGTTTTTTGAAATGCAAAATAGCAATTTGAAATTCAGAACAGAAGGCAGGCAGCTGATAAGGTACAAAAGATTCCAGTTTCAGTGTTCACTGATCTTTTAGCTCCATCGTATATTAAACCCGTTCGTTCATTACTTTTAGCACTGTATTTTCTAATGTTAGAATGAATTGCAATGAATGGTTGTGGCTCAGTTTTATTTTACAGGAATTCTACATGAAAGTTCACAGGCAATTCTACATTCTTTCAAAAAGTATTGCGTGAAGGCAAGGCTAAATTTATTCTCTTGTGTTATTCTTTCATTACTTAATCCCATTATGGTTACTTGAGTCTTTTCATGTGACGGAGAGAACAGAGTTCTGAGAAAGGTAATCATCCTTTCATAAATACCCACCTGCAATAAGCTCTTGAAAACCCAGATGAAAATGCTCTTCCAGCTGGAAATGTCCATCCAATGTATATGCACGAGTCTTACGGATGTGGATTTCCCTCTTAGCCAAAGGCTAAAGAGGGAGAGGAGTTTGCCCCCTCCCACAGAGAAAGAGGAGGTTCTTAGAACCTCTGGGAGGCAGGGGGCGTGGCCTTCATTTAGGAAGGCCAGCCTCCTGAGAGCTCAGTCGGAGCTCGGATCTCGGAGGAGACGGTCGCAGTCTCCTCCCTCAGGTGAGCTTCAGGCCTGGGGAGTGGGGCTTGCACCCCCCCACCCCCCCCTGCGCCGTGCTCCCCGATTTTATGGGGAACGCACGTGCGCAAGTGGGGCCCGAGGGGTAGGCCGGAGACGGGCTCTCGCCGCCCTCCTCCGCCGCGTTGTGACCCCTTGGGCCCGCTTTTTCTCGCGCCGCCGCCACCGGGCCTTGCTGGCACGGGCGGCGGCGCAGAGGGATGTAGCCGGGGCGGGAGGCCTCCCTGCCGGAGCGCGCTGCCGGCGTTTTGGCGGGAGCGCAATCCGCCCCTCTCCCTTGCAGCTGCCGCTGGTGGGGCCGGCGTCCGGCCCCGGGCGGCAGTTCGGGCCCGTCTTTGCCGCGGCGCCGGGCCCTGTGGTCGAGGCGGCTCGCCTCCCCGCCAGGGGAGCACCCCCTCAGGCTTTCCCGCTGCCCGCTGGGGGGGCCGTTGAGGGCTCTCGGCGGCAGCGGGCTTAGTTGGGCGGCCGCCTCCGCCTCCAAACGGGCGCCGTTTTTGGCGCCGCACGTGGTTGTTCGCCTCCCCGCATGGCTTGCGGGCGGGGAGGCGTTCTTGGGGGAGGTGAGTGGGAGGCCAGATGGCTTGGCATTCCACATCCCCCCCCTGTTGGCTGCATCAAGAATGTGGCGCAGCTGGCTAAGGGTCAGCTGCATAAAATATTTCTGACCAGTAGGTCATGAGTTCGAGGCCTGCCTGGGTCGAGGGGGGTGTTCGACTGTTTAGCCTTAAAAAGGTTCCTCATACTATGGTGACCCCTAACATAACTTTTTACTACCCCCTCCTTGTTTATTAAGTGATTACCCCCTTGTGATTGCCTGGGGCCGCCATCTTGGCCACATGGCACTTACCCTGCAGGGGTGAATAGCGGCCATTTTGGCAGGCTCCGGCTGGGTTCGGAGCGGCCATTTTGTGATGGGAGGAGTAAGGGGGGCACTAAGGGGACAAGGATAGGACAATGAAATTGAAAATAATTAATTGCCATTGTTGATTAATGGATGAGGTTTCATTAATAATAATATAATAAATATGTTTAAAATAAATGAATAAATAAATGTTGGATAAGGGGAAATGGTTATATATATTATATCAGAATTTTTGAAAGTGAGATGATGAAATATCTCATTGAATGTTGAATGAATTACTGAAAAATATTTACATGTAGATTAGACTGGTAGCAATAGGAGATAACCAGTTGATCCATTGTTATATATACATTATGCCAGCGAGATTAAAATACAGACGGCATGGAATACACATATAGGTGTTCCTGCATTGTGCACGCCCGGGTCATTTGCACGCGTTGGCTTTATGAAATTATACTAATAAGAATGGTATATCTGATAATTCAAGCAATACATTTAATATTTCACCTGGGTCATTGTTAATTTCAACTATGGAGTGAGCTCTTGATGCTCGTTATAGCTCACTGTGGTCCCGTGGCAGACAACGTTGGCAATTGACTTAATAATTTCAAGCAATGCATTTGTCTCATGTCACCCGGGTCATTTTTTAATTTCCAAACTTGAGGAGTGAGCTCCCAACACTTGATAGCTTACTTTTGACCTATGGCAGACAGCGTTGGCAATTGACTTAATAATTTTAGCATTGCATTTAGCCTTTCACCTGGGTCAATTTAATTTTCAACTTGAGGAGTGTGCTCCCGACCCTTGGTGTAACCTACAGTTGACTTATGGCTGACAACATTAGCAATTGAGTAATAATTGCGAAGCAGTGCATTAGCATTTCACCTGGGTTACCTTAATTCTCAACTTGAGGAATAAGCTCTTGATTCTTGGTAGCTGGCTGGTGGCCTATGTTTGACAACATTAGCAAGGGAACGGCTGATTGCAGACGATGCATTTATCATTTCACTTGGGTCAGTTTAATCTTTAACTCATAGAGCAAGCTCCCGACCCTTGGTACAGCTGCTGTTGACCTATGGTTGGCGACATTTAGCACAGAGTCACTAATTTTAATCAGTGTATTATCATTTCATCGGGGTCAGTTTAAATTTCAACCTGAGTGAGTTCACTACCCTTGGTATTAGCTTGCCGATTGCATGGCTGTCAACATTAAGCAATCAAGTTGCTAATTTCAGCAATGTAATTGTGCTTTCACCTGTTAATTTGAGCGACCTCAACCCGGGTTGGGCTTACAGTTGACCCACATTGTGCTGTCGGTATTACGAATGGAGTGATTAATTCCAAGCAATATATTGGTTTTCTCATATGGGTCATTTGAATTTCAAGTTGAATCAAAAATTTAAATTAAGTGAGCTCCCGACTCTTGGTATAACTTACTTTTGACTTATTTTGGCAACATTGGCAGTTGAGGTAACAATTTCAAGCAATGGTTTTATCACGTTAGCTGGGTCAATTTTCAATTTGAAAGGGGAGCTCCCGACCCTTGGCATAGCTTGCCATTGACTTATGACTGGCAACATTGGCAATTGGGTTATTAATTGCAAGCAAGTAGTTATCAGTTCACCTGAATGGGAAATTACAGTTTCTCCTATGGAGACACGTTCTATTAGCCCTAATTCGGCTATAGAGTAAAAACGCATAATCTCTTCATTGAAAGACTGTAATGTCGGGCCTATGAGTCACACTCTCTGAGTGGGAGTCCGTAAAATGGTTTTTTCTTGTATAACAGAAGAGGATTAATCATTTATATACACCATCTCTGCCCTATAATGGCGGTAGAGTTGAAAACATCTTTTTCGTCGGAACAGAGGAAGATTAATTGTGGAAGTCACGCCCTCTCAGCTTTATATGGCTAGTGAGTTTTATAAAGTATTTTCTTAGAAACATAGGAAGATTAATGCTTGGAATTACACCCTCCCAGCCTTATAAGGGGTTTGGGATTTCGAGAAGTGAGTTTGATTTAAAGCATAAGATGCTAGTTGCCGAGTACACCCTCTCAGCCTTATAAAGGGCTTGGGAATTTGATAGGCACATTGTCTTTAGAACATATAAAGTTCAGTTTAGAAGTGACACCCTCTCAGCCTATAAAGGACGGAGAGTTTGAAAGGCGCGTCTTCCTTAAACACAAGAAGAGTAGTCATTTAAGTCACACCCTCCCAGCCTCATAAAGGGCTGGGGAGTTCGAGAAGCAATTTTTCCCTAAAAACATAAAAAAATAATAATAATAATAATAGTCGTGCAGTTCACACCCTATCAGCTGGACAATCGGCTGGAGAGTTTGTAACGCGCTGCGTTTAAAAAAAAACATGACATTAGTTGCTTTGAGTCACACACTTTCAGCCCTATAATGGTAGGGATTTTGAAAGGCTTCCTTTTCTTTAAATACAGGGAGTTTAGTTATTTAAGGCTTTCCATCTCAGCCTAATAGCGGCTAGGGAGTTTGTGAAGCGTATTATCTTTAATCATAAGAATAGCCATTGGAGTCAAATCCTTTAGCCATATATACGGCCAGGGAATTTGGAATGGAGGTTTTTTCCCTAAATCATAAGAAGATTAATTGTTTAAGTCATACCCTTTCAGACTTGAATGCAGCTTGGGACTATGGAAAACACGTTTTCTTGGAACTACAGGAAGACTAGTTGTGTGAGTCACACCCTCTCAGCCTTAAAACGGCAGGAGAGTAAAAAGCGTGTTCTTTAACGTATAACAAGATTAGTTGGTAAAACTCAACCTTTCAGCCTTAGAAGTGGCTGGAGAGTTTTAGAGCGCGTTTTTTCTTTACAATATAAGATGATTACTTGTTTGAGGCGTGCCTTTTCAGCCTTATGAATTCGGCTGGGAAGTTAAAAGATGCTTTAAAACATAGGATTAATCATGTAGGCATACCATATCAGCCATAACATGGCTGGAGAGTTTTTTAAAAGTGAGTTCTTCTTAAAGCATAACAAGATTAAATGTTTGAGGCACACCCTCTTGGCCTGAAAAAATGGCGGAAGAATTTAAAAGAGCGTCTTCTTAAAAACGGACAATAAGTAGAGTTGCACCCTCTCAGTTGTAAAATGGCTGGAGAGTTGGAAAGTTCATATCTTTAAACGAAAATCAGTCATTTGAGTTGCACCCTCTCAGCCTTACCCGGCTGTGGAGTTTAAAAAGTGCATTTTTTCTTAAAACAGCGAAGGTTGGTCGTTGGGATCATGTCCTTTAACCCTGATAATTGGTTCGGGAGTTTTGAAAGCACGTTTTCTCTATAACACTGGAGGATTGGTTATTAAATATACACTCTTCAGCTTGATAAACGGTTGAAGACTGGTAAAAGCAAGTTTTCTTTTACATTATAAGAAGATTAGTTATTTGAGTCATACCATCTCAGCCTCATAAAGGCTGGAGAGTTGGAGAAGGGCGTTTTCGTTAAAACAGAACAACATTAACCGCTTTAGTCGCACCCTCTCAGCCTTATACGGCAGGAGTGTTTTAAAACTCGTGTTCTTTAAAACAGATTAAGATTAGGCATTGAGTTATACCCTCTCAGCCTCATGTACGGCTGAGGAGTTTGGAAGGCATATTTTATTAAAACGAAAGACAATTGGTGCTTGAGGCACCCTTCTTAGCCTTAAAAAGGGCTGGGGAGTTTGGAAACGTGTTTTTTCATAAAACGATAGAAGATTGGTTGTTTTGGTTACGACATCTCAGCCTTCAAAATGGACAGAGTGCGGGTACAAATGTAGTCCAGACGTGGACACATGCGTCCAATATTAGATGGAGGCTCATATAGTCGTTACTAGCAATTGGGGGGTCAGTCCCATGTGGCTGACACTCAGGTAGCCACCTTCGCTGTTGTTCAGTAATGGCCACTTGGCAGGAAGTCCTTATTGCCATTGCCTGACTTCCACCCCCCTTTGTGGGATCCGAGGGAAGCCAGGAGTTTTTTATGGCCCTTGCTTCCATTGCCGGTGGGAATGGGAATGCAAGTGGCGGCCGGAGGATGTTCCATCATGGCGTATGGTTAACGGGTACCTCCAGTATTTGTAGCAAACTGGGTGATGTGGATCCGAACGCAGAGTTAAGGTCACATCTCAGGCTACACAGTTTTCAGGAATTGGCAGGCAGTGCCCGAGGTCACAATCCGTGGTCGGCCATCGACCCACAGCCCAGTCGAAGGGAAAGCGTGAGGATGGCTTAAAAGGACCATGTGGGTGAGTCGGGCCTGTCTGATGGTAGTGACCAGCCGTCAAGGGGTCCTACATTTCATTTTGGCCAACATTTGGGCCTGGTCTCCATTACCTTTTGGAATTGAGTGGTAGACGTGGTCTACAGCAAACTTGCAGGCACGGTCCTTACCCCCTGTTGGTTTGAGACTCTTAGCTGAGACTGGCGGAGTTCCACATCAGGGGGAACGGCTTTGGCTGGACGGGCAAAGCGCGTCTTACAGGCCCGAGCAAACTCGTACTGTGTGGCTGGCATGGCCCTGCATACACATCGTCTGGTCCGCCAATATGCCATCTCGTTGGCAATACGGCGTGTGGAGATGTGAGAGTCCTCGTAAAGGGGGAACAAGGAAGGGGCCATGCGCTCAACAGTACGGGGGGTAGCACGCTACCTCCTGTATCCAGGGCTCGCGGCAATGCTTTGTTGCGGAGCGGTTGGATGGTAATATCGGAATTGGGCAACGCCCGCTCGTCTAACATAGGATAGGGGTGTTAGGACTCTCGGTGGGGATGGGGACTAGGTGGACACCTGTCCCCATCGGTGGCGGAAAATAGCTAGGAAAGCCCATTGTCGGTGTGCACCTAAGGCACCTCCTTCAGGGGTGAGGGCCATTAAGTTAACATTCACCTCAAAGTTCAAGTTGAGGGGTTAACGATGTGTAATGGCCCTGGAATGAAAGAGGCTGATCTCAAGATCTCGAGTACAGACCTCTCATTCATTTCCCTAAAAGGGGTTGCCCTGGTTGGATAATCAGGGAATCCAGGTGTTTCGCCCGAAATTGATATCGTTAGCCGAGGGGACATGATACCCCGGCTAGAATACACCTTGATTCCTGACACCTCCTGAGTTAGACTTAAGGAAATTTAAATAGGTAACTTTAAATAAAAGTTGCTCAATTTGAACCCAATACTTTGTGTCTCGTCTCTTTTGTTCAGGGGGTTGGAGGGCAAATGCAGATGAGTTATAAATTGATTCACCCATGGAGGAAAACCTTTCATTTAGTCATATGTACAAATTATGGTATGGACATGAGGAATGAACTTTCTGGAGTCCTAAAAGCATGAAGCTGTGAGCAAATCTCACCAAACTCAACAGGCCATATATGAAAGCAACATGTATAAATTTCCAGCATAAGTAATTCACATGTTATAACTCTTTCATGCAAATGAAACACCTATCTTGGGGAAGACTTGAGATGGCATGTAAAATGATTCAATTTACACAGATGACACCCAAATTCAATCAATCAAAACTTTATTACGGTCACAGACCAGCACAAAGCAGGCACAAGCGCCCTAAGAGGAGAAGGACAACTCCCCAGTAAACAGTTATTTAAAATCAGACTAAAAATCAGTTTAAAATATATTTTAAAAGACAGGATATTGTTGCCTTACGATATCAATCATCACCCGTCTGATATTAAAGGCAGCAGCACAGAACTTAGCAACACTGTAAGTCATTGCAGTGTTAGAGCCCGAAAGCAGCAGGGTGGAATAACATCTTTCACTGCGCCCCAAATTTACTACTCCTTTCCACCTAATTCAAAGGAAGCCCCTCAGGTATTGGATGAGTGCCTGGCCGCTGTGACTGTCTGGATGAGGATGAACAGGCTGAAGAACACACCTTCTCCGCACCTTCTCCGCATCCCAGGTGTGAGTGAGGCCCGCCTCGACACCACGAGACGGAGAGCTTTTTCCATCGCGGCCCCTGTCCTGGAACTTGATGCTGGCGGATCAGAGAGCTATCCGGGACATGCCCCAGTTCCTGACCGCACTGAAGACCTGGCTCTTCCGAAAGGCTTATGGCTAAGGACACCTCCCAGACTTAGCCTGAGCTACTGGAACTATTTTAATTAATCTTTTTATTCTTTTAGCTTTTAACTGTGAATTCTTTTTATGTGTTTTTGTGTGTAAGTCGCCCGGAGCACTGACGTGGAGGGCGACTCATAAATAATAAAATCAATCAATCAATCAATCAAAAGATAAATCCTGACAAGACAGAGGTTCTCCTGGTCAATTGCAAGCCGGATCAGGGTATAGGGTGGCAACTTGTGCTTGACGGGATTGCACTCTCCCTGAAGTCACAGGTCTGCAGGTTGGGTGTCCTTTTAGACTTGTCACTAATGTTTGAAGCTCGGGTGCCGGCGGTGGCTGGGAGGGCCTTTGTACAATTAAAACTTGTGCGTTAGCTGCAATCGTACCTCGTGAAGTTGGATCTGGCCACGATGTGGTCCACGCCTTAGCCACCTTAAGATTGGATTACTGTAATACACTCACATTAGGGCTGCCCTTGAAGACAGCCAAAATTTTCAATTGGTCAATGGGCGGCAGCCAGATTGCTAACTGGAGCGACTTGCAGGGAGCAGTCAACCCCCTGTTTAAGGAGCTCCGTTGGCTGCTGTCCATCTTCTGGTCCAAATTCAAGGTGCAGGTTCTTACCTACAAAGCCCTGAATGGTTTGGGACCTACCTATCTGCGTGACCGCATTTCTGTCTATGAACCCAGGCGCTCTCTCAGATCATCTGGAGAGGCCCTACTCTTGCTCCCACTGCCTTTGCAGGGGTTTGGTGGGGATGAGGAAGAGGGCCTTCTCTGTAAGCGGCCCCGACTCTGGAACGAACTCCCCAGGGATATTAGACAAGCCCCTACTTTGGCAGTTTTTAGGAAGAGCCTGAAGCCGTGACCGTTCCAATGCGCCTTCCCTGAATGAAGTAAATTACACCCTGCTGTGTTCAATCTCTGCAAATGTCCTCAGAAGCACTTTAATTACCTGTTGGGTGGTCTGCCCACATTGCCCTTTGAACTTTCCTGCCATATACATTCTGCCTCTGTCCGCCTTTTAATGTTTATTTATTTTAAAATTTTCATATTCACATTTGGCCCGGCCAAAATGGTTTAAAATTGTCTGTTACTGCTTATGTTTGAGTTTTATTGCTTGTATTGTGTTTATATTTGCTGCTGTGTTGTTATTGTGTGTCATTGGGCTTGGCCTCATGTAAGCTACTTGTCCCCTTAGGGAGATAAATAAATAAATAAATAAATATTTCTACAATTTATATAATAGAAGCTCTCTGACACATCATGGGCACCAAGGTTGTCTCAAAGTGACCCTGAGCATTCATTACACACATATGCTACTAACTTTTTGTACACATTGATGTCTATGGATATATCTCAAGAATGTGCTTTTATTGACTGATATAGGGGAGTTCTATTAAAGGTCTGTAGATATACATACAGTCTGGGCACTGACTGGTGGTCCTAATATTTCAATCTTTCATCTAAAAACGCTCAACCTGGGATTTTTATTTCTCACACTCTATCTGATGTTTCCGACTCTTCACTCAAAGGACTTGAAAGGCACATACTAGAGTAAAATTTCACAATGGTTATATTTTACATTAGACAGCAGTTTATAGATTCACTGATAAAATGTTGAATAAATGTTAATATCTTCAGAAGCTGAAGATAATTTGGTAAGAACCAGGAACTATGGCAGTTCAAGGGAGCGGCATGGTGATATACAATAAACTATTTCCACATTTAATGCACCATGTTGATACTTAATTATAAATTTGCATTCAAATGAAACAAAAGCACACCACTGCTCAGGCATAGCACAGGCTGAAAGAAATGGCAATGAATTTATAAATAAAGAAACTTGTCATTATCTGTCCCAGCTTAAGGTAATTTGTAATGTAGCCTCAGAATGTTTTTCTATCAATGAGGGTTCAGACTTCTTAAGAGATTGTTTCTACAGTTATCCATCTACAGTTATCAAAGTTGTTTTGAAACTTTACCGGGTTTGATGCCTGTCAATATGTCTCAAGGTCAAGTGATGCTTGTCAGTATGTTTCATGCAAAAAGTGTGTTTGGCTACACAATGATAGCCATCTTCCCTTACATCTGGAAACTTAATGTATAATTTGACAAACAATGACTGGACACAAGACTTTGTAACACGAGACTAGTTTCAACATCTTTTTCTAATTTTAAGATTGATATATGGTAGGAATTTGAGCAGATTTTCGCGATTCTGTCCTGTAACACTAAAATAAATGTTACATCTCGCTGAACAGGTGAATAATTATGAATTTTCATCCAAAGATTAAATCCAAGACTAGTCTCCTGTTGGTACACTCAACTAGTACTTCCACTTTTCCCAGGTGTGCTGTAGTGATGAGTTATGAATATAAAACCTCGCTCCACCAGGCTAGTTCTCCGTATTTACTTCCTTCCAAGCTGTTAAGAGCTATTTTGAAGTGGGAGAGTGTGGTGGATTCTCCATGTTTTGAGATTTTGAACTAGAGACTGGATGGCCATTTATCAAGTGCTTTTATTATATATTCCTGCATGACAAGAGGTTAGATGGATGGTCTGTGTCTCTTTGAACTCCAGAGTCCATGATCCTAATATTTTCAAAGTGTGCCTGGAAAAAAAAGTATGTATACATCGAACCATCAACAAAGAGGTTCACTATCTCAGCAATCCCATGTGGACAATTTTCAATTTTTTGGGAATTTTTGGAATTCGGATAAGGGATGCTGTAACTTGCTTAAATTGTGACTTTTATTAGCCACAGTTCCATGATCAATTGAATTGTTCTTCATTATGTAACCCATTTTTCTCAAGTCGTTTTAACAGAATAGCTAAAACTCCTCAAAATTATAACTACCGTAACTTGCCCCACATGTACCCCGAGGTCACTCGTTCAGAGTCCAATCTTCCTCTAATTCCATCGAGTCGCACCTGCCATCTATCCGTGACCAGGCAAGAGACCGCCTTTTCCGTAAGCGGCACGGTGCCTGGAACTCTCTCCCAGATGACGTCAGGTGCCGCCGGGGAGCTCATTCCATTCATGGGGCCTGCAGGAACCGCCCTGTTCAGACTGGCCAACCGGCTGGGTAAGATTAGCGAGCGTATTCATTCTCTGACCAACACCTTGACACCAGAGCGCCATGATTTGACACAACTGGCCCAATCTCAGGACCAATGTTGTATGTTTTATGTTTTATTGTCTGCAGCGACATGAATGCCTCATGTTAGCCGGGTTTTATCTTGATCCGCCCAGGCCTGCTGGGAGGAGGCGGAATATAAGAAAGGAATAAATAAATAAATAAATAAATAAATAAAACTCTCAAAATTAAAATATGGCATTCAGGACAACATGGGAAAGAGAAAAGTAGTGACAAGTAAGGCCCCTATATCCCCAGGAACTGATCCCAGATAATCTATTTATTCAGATTACATGGCAGTGGAGACTCATATAATCCGGTTCGGGAATTTTCATTGTGATGGAAACACTCACTCTGGCAGCTGAATAACCACTGCAAGGGAGAAAAGGCAATCCTAGCATCTTGCCATATGGAGTCTGTCAATAATCTTGGATGCTCTCACTCTTCAATGTTGTAGTAAAACTAAGTGAAAAGACTTCCTGCATTCTTTGGAATTTTCAGATTCCATACAAAATCTATGAATTGGGTTCACCTTGAATTCTAAATCTCAGCTTTCAATATGATTCTTAAGGTGAGAAGTGCACATTATCAAAATAAAGCAACATAAGGAGCAAAGCAGACAAAATTTTCATGATATTTGGGGTTGTTGCACGTAGACCTAAAGGACCCCTCAGTAAACCACTTTGGGAACAGCGTGGTTAAATGCTATTACAGAATAAATGGATGGAGTAAAGAAAATAGAGAAGTATAGTCCATTGATGCTCCCAAACATCCAGGTTATTGCAGGCAATAGTCAAAAGTAAAACAGGAACAAAATAGGTAAAAGTCTTGATGCCCCAATGGGCTAAATCAAGGAATAGTACTTGGCACAAAGGCTTGTAAACAGAGTCTAAGGCTGGAAGGCCCAATGGCCCAGGCAGAGTTCCGTGAGACTTGGCTTGAAGCTGAGCCGTGGCGAAAGATGCCACACATCTTTCAGACCCACAACTTAAATAGGTCTCCCTGGCTTTGAGTGTTACAACGCCAAGGTCTTGTCGGAACTGGTTCTCATGAGCAGGCTCAGCTGGGCTTTCTCAGGCCTCCGCATTGGAATGGTATGTCAACTCGTTAGCACTGGCACCTGGGCCCGGACCCGGGAGTTAACCCCGTCTCACTTTTCCCCTAGTTCTTATCGGCCCGAGCTGGAGCTGACCTGCTTCTGTCCTTGAGCTGGAGTGAACTAGAGGCCTCTGCAGCATCTTCCTTTTAGAGACTTGCAGCAGGCCTCTCTGAGGCTGTGGATTTAACATGGCGTTGGTCTTGCTGAGGCCAGGGACAGGCTGGGGGTGTGACAGGGGTAAAGAGTCTCCCAGACCCAGAAAAACTCTAGAATCACTCTGTTATCAATCTAACACCATTATCTATAACAGGCATGGGTCAAACATTGAGCCATCAGGTGTTTTGGACCTCAGCTCCACAATTTCTAACAGCTGGTAAGCTTGCTTTTGGGATTTCTGGGAGTTGAAGTCCAAAACACCCTGGCAAGCCAGTTGCCCATGCTTGATCTATAACCATTCTCATACTTTATTTTAAAATATTTCTTTTTTTCTAGGATCTCTGACTTTCCCCAACTCATTGTTATTGAAATGCTTATAATGTGAAGGCTAGAGTCAAATCAAAACAATATAGAAACAACTGGATCTATTATATTAGGACTATTTGTGTTCCTGAAAGACCTCTGTGACCTGTTAGTATGTGAACTAATTCCTATGTAGTTTTGGGATGTTGCACCACACACAGGGAAAATATACCATTCCTTGTTTTGCTTAGCTTCGTATGGAATGGAAAATCCATAAGATGAAATAAGATAATGGCATCGGCAAGGAAGGTCGCTGAATCTTGATCAGAGAGAATAGTTGCTATGAATTAGAATATAAATGTAGCTTTTTGCTGTTGAATAATTAAACATACACGTGCAAAAGATATATAAAATCAGCTGCCATGCCCAAGCCAAACTGCATTACTTCTCAAACTCATATTGATTTCTAGCCCAAGATCTTCATCTACAAGCTACATCATGAAATAACTGAAGCTGTTTTATAATCCCACAAAGCTTTATATAGATTTTATGCTCTAAATATTTCTGGACCCAAAACTTCTCATAATGCATTTTTTACTATATCCATACTAAATTCATGCAACTCTAGTGAACACAGATAAAAAAGACGACCATTAGACAGGGACATCAAACAGAGAACATCAAAAATATTAGAATCTTTCAATGTAAATTGCATGTAATGTAAACGCATATAGAGCAATTACTTCAGTTCTGGAAATCGAAAAATATTCCATTCTCTCATCTGCTAGAACACATAGATCACTATGACATTAATTTAAGTTTCAGTGTGCAACAATGATACAGAACACAGTGTATCTGTTAGATCATGAGAATTGCTGTTATAATGGAAAATGTCGCACATGGACGATCATACCAAAGCTTGTGAAAAAAGGCATGAAAGAGCATTAACAAGATGTTTAAAAAGAAATATATATACCAGCAAACAGAAAGGTACAGTATAATGCTCAATCACATAGCAAAACAGAAAATTAGGCAAAATTATAGTTTGCACCATTACCATAATTCCTTTGTGATCCTTAGAAATAAGACTAAAAAGCCTTACCCCATCAATAAGGATATATAAAGGAGGCTGATGTTGATGAGTACTTAGTCCTTATACTGTTTCCTATGCTTTGGGTGCTTCAAAACCAGCCAAAGGTATCCAATATTGTAAAATTAGCCCATAAACTATAGTAACAAATATCTCTATTATATAATTTCAAATTCCTTAAAGCCTAAAATTCCACAGTTGGTTATAGACTCCCAGCTGCAGAACCACGAGCCTTTTGCCTAAGGCTGGACAACTGCAAAACTGTGCAGCCAACCTTCCGTGGCCTTCACCTACATGTGCGGATACAGTATATGTATTTGTTATATCACCTGGGTTACAAATTTGGTCTTCTATATAGCTGAAAAGCAGAGTTTCGGTGGAGAGATGATGTCGCTGGGTACATGGGTACTGGGGTTTGATAATCTCCACTGGAATTGATAATCTCCACTTGCATTTCTATTTAAAAATCATGAGTGTGACAGCCGAAAATGTACTGTCCACATCTCTCTGGCATTCTCCATAAAAAAGATTCTTAAAGGGAGGACTCATCAGCCTGCTTTCTGGCGTGTTTGTTGATGACTAAGGAGTTGGATGTGCCGAGGCTGTACAATTGATTTTTCTGCTGGGCGCAGCATGCATAGAACTAGCCTCACCCTTTAAACTAGTTCGTCTGCGAGGCCCTAGCAAGCTTGGGCGGTGGCAGCAAGGTCCCATCAGGTCGCGTGATTTTATTTGAGTTTCCTTCTCTTAAATCCAGGGGTGGGCAATTTACCAGCCCTCAGGTGTTTGGACTTCAACTCCCAGAAATCCTAAAAGCTGAAGTAAGCTGTAGGGCTGCAGGAGTTGAAATCAAACTCAGGCAGTACCCACCCATGCTCATAGTTGACCTTACAGGGTTGGAGACGGGGACCATCTGCCTGGGTTTGAGGCCAGAGTTTTCTTCTCTTAGGATGGTTGCCAAAGGCTAGAAGAGCCCATCCTGCCCGTTGGCAACTCTTTTATTCAGATCCTTGAGTTGTGACCTGTCTGGCATAGGAGGCCCTACAGTATTATGCACGCTGACCTGCTCAACTTCATTAGAATACCCATAAGCCTCCCCCGCAACAAGAGGGTGCCAATGGAAGGACTGTCCACATATACAATATTTAAATGGAAAATATATGCTTTGTACATGATCTAACATACTTGTGTGCCTGATAATCCCCCACCTCAGTTAGCCTATATTCAGCAGTTCTCTCAGCAGGCAGGCCATTCAATCCAAGCAGGAGCACTTAGCTAGCTCTCATTGTTATTCACCAAGTTTGCTCCACTTGGGACAATTATATTTACAGCATAGGAAATAGGACTTAAATATAACGCCACCAGCAACTTACCCACTGTCAGTGTCCAGCTAAATTGGACAAAAATACTGCAGCACTGATAGGCAGATTCTGTAGGCTGCTGATGTTTGGGGAACTTGGAATAACACAGTGACTGGGAGAATGAACAATAAAGAGGGAAATCCATTTTAAGCGTTTACTCTCTACTATCATTTTGCTAGGTGACTTTAGTTAGATGAGACCTTCATTATTGGCCCTTCATTATTGGCCACTCATTTTTGCAGGGTTTGTAGACTACACAAACTTCATGTGACATGCTTAATTTATAATGCTACGACAGGTTGTATTTGTCCGTAGAGAGATAAGGTACCCATTGAGTGGGGAGACGAAATTTTGACTGATTTATGAGGCCATTAAAGGCTCCAGGAATCGCTGAGAATGTGGAAAAAACAACAAAAGGGAGGCTGAGAGATGGGGAGTGCATCAGCTCCCCTGTTGGCAGAAGATTACTCTGTTCATCTATATATATGTCCTATGTTGTCTATAGGCATGAAAAAAGTTATGAAAATGAAATGATTAAGAAAGTCGTACAGAAATGCTACTTTTGAGTATTTCCGCATCTGGAGCATCAACCAGGAAGTGGACTTTCTTTTTAGAACTTCGGGGCCAGGATTTTCTTAGTGTCATTATTAGGTCGTAAGGGGCACCCTCCTTCTCTCTCACCACCCTCCGCCTCCCTTGCCAATAAGTATTATGGCAGGCAAGCCCTAAGCTTCGCTCCTTCTTTCGGCTGGAAGCCGGAAAAATGTAAACAGAGGGATTACTCAGTAAATCTGCAAAGGAGGGCACTTTGGATGAAGGGCCCTCCTTTGTGGATTTACTACTGAAATCTGTTTACATTTTTCAGGCTTCCCTGCCTCTCCTGCCTGCCGGGATCTAAAGCATCAAAGAGTATTGGGGGTGAGAAACCAACCTAATGTATAATAGAATGAATCTGCTACTGTAAATGCCTAATATTATAAGTAATCCAACTGGTCATACCTACATTCCATGCACATGCAATAATACAGCAGTAATAACAATGGGTATAAGAGGGTAAAATTCAGAGCCCGAAGTATTCTGACTGTCTCCCTCATGCGGTGCAAACGGGCTCTTCTCTTATTAGCCCTGGAAATTGCCAACGAAAGCCAAGCGTTGCTGCCTGGGTGCACACACATACATATTCTTTGGGGGATTTACAGAATCTTCTCTATGGGCCCGGTTCTGCAGCAAATCCCCCAAAGAATATGTATGTGTGGCACCCAGGCAGCAAACGCTGTTGTTTCCTTCCTCATAGAGAAGAGCCTTTTGCAGTTTGCACCCTTGAGGAGGGAGCACAGTCAAATACTTCGGTTTTGAATTTTACTCTTCTTATACTGTTATATTGCTGTATTATTGTGCGTGCAATGTAGGTATATGACCAGTTGGATTGCTATAATATTAGGCACTTACAGTCGCATTCATTCTATGATACATTAGGTTGGTTTCTCACCCCAATACTCTTTTGATGCTTTAGATCCTGGCAGGGCAGGAGGAGTGGACGGCTCTCCTGCCCCTTCTGCCTGCCCGGGATCTAAAGCCTTGAAGGGGCTTCATGAGGGCCAACTTCAGCTGTCAGTGTTTCCGGGGCTTCCAACTCCCACCATTCCTCCCAGCCTCAGGCCTCTTCCTTTCCTCTCAGCCTGGGCAAACTTGGGCCCTCGCTCCCTCAGGATCGGGGGTGAGAGAGGCAGCGAGGGGGCTCCTCCTCCTTTTTGCTGCTTCCAAGAATAGAATACCCCTCCCTCCTCCCTCCTTCCTGTTTAAGAGTCCCATCTAGAATTCAGTGTGATTTATTCAAGTTTTGGCCTACAACTCCCAGAAATCCCAGCCAATTTACCAGCTGTTAGGATTTCTGGGAGTTGTAAACCAAACCATCTGAATATCTTTTATGCGCTGGCATACGAACTACTAACGAATTTTGTTAGTACTGTTACATTTAGAAATTTTTTGGAAAATTTTTTGTAAGTCTTTCTATTACTAATAACCCCCCATTTGATTTTAGAATCATGATTTTGGGTTCGAAACCATGCCTATTGTCTATATATGTCATATGTTGAACTGCAGGGATTGTCTGCAAATTATGTACTGTAATCCACTCTGAGTTCCCCTTGAGGTGAGAAGAGTGAATATAAATAAATAAATAAATAAATAATAAAACACAATTACAATAATAAATAAAATACAGGAAATTCACACACAGGGAATAGGGTGGACAGGCCGAGTGGACACGATAATATGATAAATAAAAACCTAGGATGAGGTAGGGAGTAGGAGATAGCAAATTATTTAGGGACAGCCTGGCATAAAGGTCTCCAAGTTGAATAAATTTTAAAAGACTTGAACACACAGGCATGTGGATGGGAAGGGTCTCTTCTTTTTATTATTTACTAGCTTGGGGACCCGGCCCTGCTCGGGTTATTTGAGAAGTGCAGCAGGATGTAGAGTGGGTCATGGGGGCTCTGTGTGCCAAGTTTGGTCTTGATCCATCATTATTGGGAGTTGCAGTGGTTCATGAAATTACTGAAGGTAGTGCAAGTCCCATCATCTCTGTGTGTCCCGTCCCCCCCCAAAGTGTAGTAGGATGTAGATTGGGTCATGGGGGCTCTGTGTGCTAAGTTTGGTCTGTATTGGTGAATGGATGAGGGATGCATTGTTTTTCGGAAGTGAGTGAAGGTACTTCAAGTCCCATCATCCATGGTCTGTCTCACAGAAAAATGCACAAGGCTGTAGAGTGGGTCATGAGGACTCTGTGTGCCAGATTTGGTGTTGATCAGTCATTGGATTAGGGTTTGTAGCAGGATTGGGAAGTGAGGGAAGGTACTGCAAGTCCCATCATCCATGTTCTGTCTCCCTCCAAACTTCAGTAGGATGTAGAGTGGGTCACTGGGGCTCTATGTGCCAAGTGTGGTCTTTATCGGTCTTTGTTGGGGGCCGCAGTGGTCTGTGGGAACAGAGGGGTGTGAAAATACTACAAATTCCATCATCCATTGTCAGTCCTCCCTCGAACCTCACCAGGACGTGAAGGCAGTCATGGGGGTATGTGCCAAGTTTGGTCTCAATCGGTAATTGGATGAGGGTCGCAGCAGACTTGGGAAGTGAGTAGAGGTACTTCAAGTCCCATCAGCCATGGTCCACCCTCCTCCGAACTGCACCAGGACGTAGAGTGGGTCATGGGGGCTGTGTGTGCTGAGTGTGGTCTGTATTGGTCCTTTTTGGTGGCCTCAGTGGTCTGTGGAACCAAAGTGTTGGAAAGTACTACAAATCCCATAATCCGTGGGTCATGTCCCCGACCCACGCCAGGACGTAAAGGGGTTAGGGGTTATGTGTACCAAGTTTGGTGCAGGTCCATCACCCGCGCTGGTCACTGTGGCCTGTGAAAGTGGCTGCCATATATCCGCCCCTTCCGCCTCCGCGCCTACACACATACATACATATAAAGGTATACAGATACAGATTAGGCCTGTGCAATCATAATTTAAATGGTTCTAAAGTACTTAAAAACTAAAATTCTGGTGGTGAACACTAGGTGGCGCTTCTCCTTAAGGAGTATGTACTGAGGAACATTCCTCCAAGATTCAACGTCTTTGCTCACTTGCATGTAAGCTGCATAGAACTGTGATGTAAGGTACTTACCTGATGATTTTTGATTTACATCGTTGATATAAGCAGGGGCGGTTCGACGTATACGTGAAGTGTTTAACCGCTTAGGTGTCAACTTCTGGGAAGGGCGCCATCTTCTGGGAAGGGCGCCGCCACCCAGCCACGCCGCCGTAGCAAACCTCACTGCTGCTGTCGGCCGGCTTCAGCGCCTGGCCTGCAGGAGCTCCCTTTGCCTCCGCTCCCTGCGTGCCGAATACGGATGGAGTGCTGACGTGACGTGTTTACAGGCTTCGGCTTCTGCGCCTGCAATTGGGCAGGCAGGGGGCGGAGGCAAAGGGAAAGGGGGAGGAGACAAAGGGGGGCGCCAAAGTAATGTTCGCTTACCATATAAAATAACCTTAGACCGCCCCTGGATATAAGGTACTTAGTACCTGTTAAATACTCTGCTTACTCTCATGTGAGCCAATATTATTTGTGTTGAATATAGGTACTTACCTAAGTTGAATCTCTGATTTATGACTGTTATTACGCCAGCATAATTGACTTAAGTTTATATAGAATATACTGGTTATTGCATTTCTCTGGCTACCCTTTGGTTGTGTTTTGCTATTCTCCTCTATGGGTCTGAAACATGGGTCACCTATTACCAACACCTACAACTCCTCGAACGCTTTCATCAGCGCTGTCTGCGCACAATCCTAAATATTCACTGGACTGACTATGTGACGAATGTTGCTGCCCTTGACCAAGCAGGGATGACCAGCGTTGAGGCCATGCTATTGAGAACACAATTGTGCTGGGCAGGGCACGTCTCTAGGATGGAGGACCACCGCCTCCCAAAGATACTACTCTACGGTGAACTCGCCACGGGTCAGCGCAAGAGAGGCGCCCCCAAAAAGAGATATGAGGACTCCCCGAAACAACATCTCAGGCTCGGCCAGATTGATCACCAACAATGGTCCACCCTGGCCTCACATCGGAAGGCGTGGAGATGCCCTATGCACAATGCTGCGGCCTTTCAAGAAGACACGCCAAACGGGTCTCGACAACGCAGAAAGAACCACAAGTTGGAAGACATCACCCAGGATACTTTCCGCTGTGCTTTCTGCAACCGGACTTGCCTATCTCAGCTTGGCCTTTTTAGTCATCAACGCGCTTGTAAAAAGCGTGGGATGAGTCCTTCCTAAGAATCTTCCTTTGCGAAGTAATGCCGAGAGAATTGCTGTATTTGTATTTCTCAGCCCGTAGGCGACTGAAGGCAATTAACAGGTAAAATTCAATGCTTACAAAATCATAAGTAGAATTAAAACATAACATATAATAAAAACCTAAACAAATCAATAAAATATAAATCCATATGATCAAGTTCAATCCAGTTTAAACTGCATCGCATGGGCATACATATAATTAACTAGCTGACCCGGCCACACGTTGCTGTGGGATTTTTTTTTAACTTGGGGACTGTGTGTGCAGTTATGTATATGTGTATGCGTGTATATGTGTGTACTTATGTATATATGTGTTTATATATGTATGTGCGTGTATATGTGTTGATGTGTGTAAGTACAGGTGTGTTTATGTATGTGTGTATGTGTATATTTGTATATTTCTGTGCATGTATATATGCATGTATATTTGACAATTTTATCCCAAAGTTATGTATAAATATTTTATGCTCCTTGTTGTGATTGAGCAACCTGGGTCTGTAGTTGCTCCAAGTAGTAACTCAGAAGAGGAGAGTTTGGAGGACATGACCTTGGAAGAGGGAGGTTTGGGCAGTCCTCCTGCAGCTGGGAGAAAGAGGGCTGCAAGTGATGAGCACTTGGAAGAGGCAGAGCATAGGAGGAAGATCCCACAAATACTTAGGGAGCCTACCAGTGATGGGACTTTTGAGGGGTTTGATGTGGAGTTACCTTCAGACGACAGTGATACTGAGCTGGACTCAGCGTTGGTACAGGATGTCCGGGATGTGGTAAACGCTGAGTCCAGCGAAAGTTCGTTTTTTGGTTTTCTAGCGACCTAGATTGGCCTAGTGGGGATGTGGAACTGGACTGGGGCCCTTTAACGGAGCAGCAAAGGTGGAACACACCCAGGGCTGCAGCTGAGGGCATTAGGGTGGAGTTGGGTGTGGAGTCTGATGACTCTGATGTGTAAGGGTATAACAGTAGGCCTGGGGATTTGGGAATCTGTGGTCAGCCAAGGTGTTGCTGTGGGATTGTTGGGTCTTGAATCATGTATCTTGTGAGTTCCTGTCCTGGTCTTTGATTCCCAGCAAGCTGTGAGTATTTGTGGGTTATGTTCATGCTGGGTTCTGGGAGAGCTGCTATGGCAGCTCTAGCTGATTTTGTTGTATGTTGGGGGGTTGGGACTTTAATATGTGCTTTTATGTTTAGTGTCTACCACATCCTGTTTGAACATTCCTGTGTTGCGGTGAGGGTCAGGTATTGTATTAAGGGGTGAAGGGAGTTTGCTGTGGGTTGCGGGGTTTTTCATGTGTTTATTTGTATACGCAGCTATTGGAATGTGAAGCACTCTTCCTTTCCTTCTCTTGGACGGGTCGTCGCATTCCAGTCTGCCAGCCAAGTTCCAGTTCAAGACTGTTTATTGAAGATGGACGGCTTATCTGCGTTGCTTTGAGTTTCGGGAGTGGGTTATTTTGAAAACGCCGAACGAAGGCTACATTTCTGTTAAACAATAAACTCTATATTTTTCTACTAGCCTGGTTGGTCTTTTGCCGTCTGTGGGAATCGTGACACTCCTTGGGTAACAAATGTGTTTCTGTGTTCCTTTCTTTTCCCCTCTTTCCTTCCTTCCTTCACTCCATCTGTCTATCATTTCCTTCCTTTTCCCTCCCCTTCTCCCTGCTATCCTTGCCTTTTCCTTCCTTTCTTCTTTCCTTCCTTCCTCACCCCATCCTTCTATCCTTTCCTTCCTTTCCCCTCCCATCCTTCCTGCTATCCTTCCTTTTTCCTTCCTTCCTTCTCCCCTCTTTCCTTCCTTCCTTCCTTCACTTCATCCTTCTATCCTTTCCTTCCTTTCCCCTCCCGTCCTTCCTGCTATCCTCCCCTTTTCCTTCCCTCCTTTCTTCTTTCTTCTTTCCTTCCTTCACCCCATCCTTCTATCATTTCCTTCCTTTACCCTCCCCTTCTCCCTGCTATCCTTCCCTTTTCCTTCCTTCCTTCTTTCCTTCCTTCCTTCCTTCACACCATCCTTCTATCCTTTCCTTCCTTTCCCCTCCCATCCTTTCTGCTATCCTTCCTTTTCCTTCCTTCCTTCTCCCCTCTTTCCTTCCTTCCTTCACTCCATCCTTCTATCCTTTCCTTCCTTTCCCTCCCCTCCTTCCTGCTATCCTTCCCTTTTCCTTCCCTCCTTTCTTCTTTCCTTCCTTCCTTCACCCCATCCTTCTATCCTTTCCTTCCTTTTCCCTCCCCTCCTTCCTGCTATCCTTCCTTTTTCCTTCCTTTTTTCTCCCCTCTTTTCTTCCTTCCTTCACTCCATCCTTCTATCATTTCCTTCCTTTCCCCTCCCGTCCTTCCTGCTATCCTTCCCTTTTCCTTCCCTCCTTTCTTCTTTCCTTCCTTCCTTCACCCCATCCTTCTATCCTTTCCTTCCTTTTCCCTCCCCTCCTTCCTGCTATCCTTCCTTTTTCCTTCCTTCCTTCTCCCCTCTTTTCTTCCTTCCTTCACTCCATCCTTCTATCATTTCCTTCCTTTCCCCTCCCGTCCTTCCTGCTATCCTTCCCTTTTCCTTCCTTCCTTTCTTCCTTCACCCCATTTTTCTATCCTTTCCTTCATTTCCCCTCCCGTCCTTCCTGCTATCCTTCCCTTTTCCTTCCTTCCTTTCTTCTTTCTTCTTTCCTTCCTTCCTTCACCCCATCCTTCCATCCTTTCCTTCCTTTTCCCTCCCCCCCTTCCTGCTATCCTTC
>JARBWK010000010.1:121749733-121784744 GCA_030556195.1 Anolis apletophallus
GGCAGCGAAGCAGATAGCGGAGATAGTTATGAGTTCCCAAACGGCCGAGGTTCCAAGACCTGGCCGAACAGCAGATGGAGGCCAGCGGCTGGGGAAAGTTCGGGGAGGCTGCTTCTCAGGAGATAGCGATACTGAACTGGAAGAGCGGGGCCGTTCCATAACAGACAGGGACATAGAGCAGGGCAGGAGGAGCTGGCATCTGTCCCTAGATCGTCACCGTTCGGAAAGTAGAGACTGGAGACGCCGGGCCCTAGATCGTCGAGGGGGCCCGGCTAAGGATTAAGAACGGCCCCGTGGGTCCTGATCCTCAGTTCTCCGGCCGCGTCTGATCTGAAGGGCGTGAAAGCGGAGTGAACCACGGAGCCTAGTTTGGCTTCGCCTTGGACCAAGTCCTGACCTTGCTATTGATTCGCATTGCTGCGGATACCTTTGCTTCAATCCGGGTGAATCGAAACCTTGCCAAGCCCTTTGCCACGATTGCTTTTGGAACTATCCTTTGGAACTTTGCCTTCTTATTTGGACTCCAGCTTTGCTGATTGCCTTGTTCTTATTCTCTCAATGAGAATTGCCTTTTGGACTATTTTATATTCAATAAAACTAGTTAGCCTTTGCTACGTCTCCGTGTGTGTGTTAAAGGGGCAGTTCTAAGTCGGTGTTCGTGACACTCATACATGATATAATGAAGCATTTAAAACCTGTCCTGTTTGAAATCCACTTTGTTGATGAATTTTCACACTGCAGGCTGGTTTAACATAAAGTTAAGCAGATTTTTAAAATTATTTTGGACATGTAGGAAAATCTTTAACAGCTATGCAAAACTAATTCTTCAGCAGCACTTCCAGTTGTCCTTTCCTCCCACTTGAGTGTGCCAAGAAATGGAAGAATAGCATAGAAGTGATATTGCTTGTCAGTTCATGTAATGTATGTGAATTACATCATACAAGTAGCACTGGACCATACTTGTACATAAAAAATTCATTTAACAACATCAACTACTATATGCCATGATCTGAGAAATTTCATGTTTTCTGTAAATAAATAAATTGTTTTAAAAGGTTAGTGTTCATTAACAATAGGCCAGTCTTTTAAAATGGAGTCAAGGGTTTCATTAAGCCATTCCAAAGATTCTCCTGTTTTCTTTGATATAATATGCCTTAACACAGTGTTTCTCAACCTTCCTAATGCTGTGACCCCTTAATACAGTTCCTCATGTTGTGGTGACCCCTAACCATAACATTACTTTCATTGCTACTTCATAACTGTATTTGTGTAGTGGGGGGGGGGGGGATTTTGTCATTTGGAAGTTGTAGTTACTGGGATTTATAGTTCACCTACAATCAAAGAGCATTCTGAACTCACCAACAATGGAATTGAAACAAACTTGGCACTCAAAATTCCCATGACCAACAGCAAATACTGGAAGGGTTTGGTGGGCATTGACCTTGAGTTGTCGTTCACCTACATCTAGAGAGCACTGTGGACTCGAACAATGACAGACCTGGACCAAACTTGGCCCAAATACTCAATATGTCCAAATGTGAACACTGGTGGAGTTTGGGGAAAATAGATTTTGACATTTGGGAGTTGTAGTGGCTGGAATTTATAGTTCACCTTCAATCTAAGAGCCCCTTGCACCCCACCAATGATAGAATTGGGTCAAACTTCCTATACAGAACCCTCATGCCATGATGGGACTAGCTGGTGTGAGCCTCCATCCCACCTCTCACTCTCCCTCACCCACACATGCGCATCATGCTGCCATGTGCCAAGCACACCTGCTCTCCGCTCCCAGCGTGGAGTCTCAAAACAGCACTCCCCTTGGCTGGGAGACCTGCCAATCACAGCAAAGGAGAGCTTTAGGTGGGAGAATTCACAGTCTGTTTCCAAAAAGAAAGAGAAGGACAAGCAGGGAGCTCTCCAAAGGGCTTCCTAAGATGGCCTTTGGCGACCCCTCTGAAACCTTCTTGTGACCCCCCTGGGGGTCCCGACCCCCAGGTTGAGAAACACTGCCTTAACACGTGCTAAATGTGTCCATAGGCAATAGCTTAATAGCTATTGATTGCACTTCTGCTAGCAATTTATTCTGTAGAGTAGTAGTCAATGGCTATTAACTATGACTTCCTTGTTATAGAGGAGGGCAAGATATTCATTAATTGACAACAATCCAAGGTATCTATTTTTCCTTTCCCATATTATTTTCTTCAAAATGATAAATAGCAATATCAAGTAATCACATTAATTTAGAGACTCTAATTTGCTGAGAACACTCTGACTTAAACGTGGAGCTTCAACCAAAACAAAACTTCATTGCTATAGAATTTCCACACATATACACAGACTTACACTTGCATCTTAGTACACTCACTAATTTAATTAAAAATACAGACAATTTTCACTGATTAAGTTTACTATAATCATAATTAACAACAGAATTTAAACCACTGTATACGAAACCATCTCTCTGAAGTACTACTTGTAGTAGAAGTACTACTACTACTCATATCATTTATATACTGCTTTTCTCATGATAATGGGACTCAGGGCAGCTAACAACATATTAAAAACAAGTTAAGAACAATACAAAATCCAAATAAAGTTATGAATATATGATTAAAAACAGTTTGTAAATCAAAACATAAAAATATTAAATTGTGCTTTAAAATTACAAACTTTGAAAATCTTCAAAAAACACTATGCCGCATGAAAAGCCCAAAACCCATCAATTTTTAAAAGCCTCATAGAACTGAAATGTTTTTACCTGTTGCTGGAAGGGAAGCAAGGATGGGGCAGGTGAAAACATGTTTCAAAGACAGGCACAGATATAGCACATTATAGTAATCCCAATGGGCAGGCATGTAAGCGGGGGGGGGGGGCTTCAGCCCCCCATTCTTAGGATGGTCCACGAGAAGGCCTTGCTGGTACATTATTTAAACTGTTATGTTTATTCATCTCATGATCTGAATACCATGATCAATATATCCCAAATGCATGGGGATATTTAGATAATGATAGAAAAGATTTGCTAGGGTAGACCCTCTCTCCCCCAGACTCACCCCCCCCCCCCAAATCAAATTCAGCCCCTCCCAAATCAAAATCCTGGCTACGGCTCTACCGATGGGATGTACCGCTGTGGCCAGACTGGCTAGTTACTGCTGAAATCTGGTCCTCCAAGCTCAGAGCTCAATACAAGAGTACCCCCCCCCCCCAAACACAGAACTGCATTTTCAGGGGGAGTGTTGCTTCCTATAACACAGGCAGACTATCTATCCCCAGATCTGTCTTTTGACTGATTAGAAACAGCTTTGTCTTGTCTGGATTAAGCTTCAATTTGTCTGCCCTCATCCGGTCCATCAGAGCTGCCAGGCACAAGTTTAGAACAGGAGCAGCTTCCTTGGAATAATATAGAAATTAGTAATATTGCTCGGTGACATCCGTATACTGGAATCCCCAAATTCCAGACTATCTCTCCTAGAGATTTCATCTAGTTGTAGCAGAGCAGGGAACAAGACAACCACGAGAGACACCATAGGTCAATAACCAAGAGGTTGGGCAGGAATCCCCCAACACCATCTTCTATGCCATCCCTCAAGGAAAGATCGGAGCCATTGAAGAACAGTTCCTCCAAGCTCCATTCCAGAGAGCCAATTCATAAGATACCATGTTCAATGACATCAAATGCCACTGAAAAGTCCAGACGAGATAGTGACACATTTGTTTTATGATTGTTATGACTTGGATTTACACACATAAATATTTAAAATATTATGTATACATTTCCTCCAGGCTATATGTACAATGTCTATATGAGACATAAATGAATTTTGTGTTTAGACTTGAGACTCATCTCCAAGATATCGAAGTAAATATATACAAATATTTCAACCTCCCCCCCCCCCCACTGCCCCAAATCCGAAATCCACAACTCTTCGGATCCCAAGTATTTTGGATAAGGGATACTTAATCAGTATCCATTCCTGACAATAAAATCATTGTTTTTGATTTGATACTAACTTTGTTTCAATACTACTGGTTAACATTGTGCATGTTTCAGTGCATAAGATTTATTTATTTTTATTTATTTAACAATATTTATTTGCCCCCCATCTTAAACCCGAAGGGGACTCAGAGCGGCTTGCAGCAAACTGGAAATACAACAAACTACATTACTGCCATAGCACAACATCAGTACTACACATCACATTGCACTATAACATTATATTGCAATATCATTAGTAATATTGCATGTAAAACAAATATACAATTATATTATCACAATATCATTAGTAGTATTATATTGCATCGATGTATATAAAATATATTATATCATACTCATATTATAATATATTATATGATAACTATCTTATACTACATTACATTATAATTATATTATAATATATTGACATTATAATATAATATAACATTATATCATATTATTATAATAAAATAATACATTACATTACAATTATTATATTATAATATAATACAATATATTGACATTATAATATATTACATTATATTATATTATACTACAATGTAATATAACATTATATTATATTATTACCATATTATATTATATCATAATGCAATACAAAAATACATTATACTATATAATTATTCATTTAAATAAAATGAAAGTATTCATTTAAATAAAATAATTTTTATAATATTAGACACAGCAAGAATTAGACAAAAGAAGAGGGAGGGAAAAATAATAATATAAAAGGTGCACAATACTCTATTTAGTTAAATTATTCAATTAACTTCTTTTTAGGATTGTGCCCTCAGAAACTTCTGCACAAGAACACAATACTACGCAGTCACCAGGCATGTAGCCAGGGGCTAAGGGGGCTTCAGCCCCGAAATTCTCAGGTTGGTCCGCGAAAAGGCCGTACGGGGACATTATTTAAACTGTTATGTGCATTTAAATTATGATCTGATCACCATGCTCATTATATCCCACATTAATGGGGTTATTGGGATAACAATACAAAAGGTTTGCTAGGGTAGACCCTCTTCCACCCAGTCTCAGGCCCCGAACCAAACTCAGCCCCCCCCCCCCCCCCCCGAATCAAAATCCTGGCTACGGCCCTGGCAGTCACAGTAGCAAGGAAAAATACATAATCCTTGGGATATAAAGATTTTGATACAACTAGATACAAAGCAACCAACTATACATTCAGCTTTATTAAGCTTTACCTCCCCCGCGCAGCTGAGGAGGGAGAGATGTTTGCTTCCTCACACGAAAGAGAAAACTAGTTCCGGCAGGAACTTATTGGAGGGGAGCGGAGCGAGGCTCCTGGCAATTGCCGGCCTCGTTCCTCAGTCTGGAGCTGGACATCGACCCACCGCTCCCGTCCACTAAGCAGTATGTTAAGGTTGCCATTAGGGGGCCGGGTAGGAATATTTTTCCTTTCATGTTCTAGGAGGGTTTTTCACCTACCCTATACTGTTACAAGGCAAATTGGGATGTGCATGGTTAAATAGGTGGCCACGGTAAATAGTTAGGAAAAGCTAAAATTTGAAACGAGGGCTGGTCAATAAGTCTGTGACTTTTTGAATGAAACACAGGTTTTTCAATAAAAATCATTTTATTTTTCAACGTAGTTTCCTGTGAGCTCTATACACTCTGTCCAACGTTTCTCCAATGTTTTTACCCCTTCCAAAAAATAAGATTTGTCAAGGTCATCAAAATAGGTATTTGTTTGTGAGGTGATTTCATTGTTGGAGTCAAATCTCTTTCTGCCGAGACATTTCTTCAGGTTTGGAAACAAGAAATAGTCACTCGGGGCTAAATCCGGAGAATAGGGTGGACGCGGGAGCAATTCCTATCCCAATTCATGGATTGCTGCCATGGCAACTGCACATGTGCACCCTTGCATTGCCCTGGTGCAAAAGAACGTTTTCTTGGCCAAATGCGGTCTGTTTTTCCCCACATCCTCATTAAATCGACCCAATACGTTGGCATAATATTCGCCATGGATTGTTTTACCCTTTTGAAGGTAGTCAAGGTGGATTGTACCGCGTGGATCCCAAAAAACGGTCACCATGACTTTATTGGCTGACAAACCCACCTTGGCCTTCTTTGGCGCCGATTCACCCCGAGAACCCACTGTTTTGACTGCTGTTTGGTCTCTGGCGTGTTGTGGTAGATCCACGTTTTGTCCACGGTTACGAAATGGTGCAAAACTTGTCCATACTGCGGTTGAACAACGCCAAACACTCCTGTGAAATTGTCACACGATTGTGTTTGTGGTCGATTGTGAGCAAACGCGGCACCCATCTTGCGGAAAGCTTTCTCATACCCAAGCGATCATTTAAAATTGAAACCACTGAGCCACGTGAGATGCCTATGGCTTCCACAATCTCTCGCACTTTCAATCTCCAATCAGCCAACACCATATCGTGATTTTTTTCAATGGTTTCGGGTGTATAGACCCCAACTGGGCATCCAAAACTTTCGGCATCTTCCATGCTTGTACGGCCACAACGAAATCCAGTAAATCCACTTTTTACCATTGAAATTGATAGTTCAGAGTCCTCATAGTATTTATCAAGCTTAACCTTGATTTGAGTGATGTTTTTCCGCAAAAAAATAATGCTTAATGAGCACAAAAAAAATCACTTTTTTCCATTTTCTCCTCAAATCACGTGGTACTCTGCTATCAATGGCTGTCAAACACAAACTAAATGACGCAGCTTGTTCAAATTTTGACAGGAGTCAACTGACAGATACCTTTTGACAGGAGCAGTGTGGCCCTTTCAGTTAGGAGGCGGGAAATTCAAAAAGCCACGGACGTATTGACCCGCCGTCTTTTTTGCCTAAGGCACCCCCTTCAGGGGTGAAGGACATTAACTAAAACACTCAACTAAGGTTCAATTTAAAGAGGTGAGGGGAATTATAATGGCCTAAGAATTGAAGAAATATGTTCTCTGATACACTGAGAGAGACAGCTCTGACACATTTCCTTCAGAGGTTGCACGATTGGGTGTTCAGGGCACCCAGGTGGTTCGCCCTAGGTAGCCAAGGGGTAGGCCAGACAGGGATGCTACCTTGGCTTTGCCACCAAGTTCAAGATCCATAGATTGAGTTCCAGTCAAAGTTAAACAGGTAACAGTTAATAAAAGTTGCCCATATTTAAACTCAAATATTTGTGTGTGGTCTCGTTATTTCATGGGTTGGCAGGCAATGAACTTTAAATGGAAAGGTTTAAATCTGAAAGCCTGTGCTAAAAGGGCTAGGAACTCTTAAGAAGGAAATGGATTCTACATTGCTGACCCCCTCGTAAGGGGTGGGTTGCACTGCTTGCTTTTTGAACAAATCTCAGTGATACTCACTTAAAGACTTCTGATATTTATTTATTTATTATTTCAACTTGTATACCACTCTTCCCAATAGGCTCAGGGTTGTTCTCAACACAATCATAAGATATAATCACAGAACAGCATTTAAAACCCAATAAAATCAATTTATACTAAAACAGAGAATATGGATTAGATGAAGCCTCTAAAGGTTGAATGCCTGCTGGAAGAGGTTAGTCTTGCAAGCCCTCCGGAAGGAGAACAAGTCTGTTATTGCTCTGACCTCCACCGGCAAGGCATTCCATAAGTTAGGCGCTGCTACCGAAAAGGCACACTGTCTCGTAGATGACAAGCGACAAGTTCTGACTGACGGGACTTCCAAAAGATTTTGGTCCTCGGACCGTAGCGATCTCTTTATTGATCTTAGTGGGATTGCTTGAATGAAAGTGATCTCTTAAACAGTCTGGTCCCAAGCTCTTTTGTGTTTTAAAGGTTAAGACTGAAACTTTGAAAAAGCTTGTGCAAAGAACAAATTTACTTTATCCCCATTTTTTTAAAAAAAGGTAAATGGAATACACAAAATACCTGTATTCATCCTGTGTAAAACGTGGAATTACTGAAGGTTGTAATACTGTAATTTCTACAGTGGTGGTGTTGAACTTCACGGGGTCACCGTCATCATAGGCAATAATCACAAGCTATTAAGCAAACAAACATAGTGAATTAATGTTTACATCAGCATCAGGTTTACAGACAGTTGTACCTGAATTGCTGTAATTTAAAGTATTGCGTACTTTTATGTAGAACCAAATTAAAGACTGAAACAAAACATGAGTAATATACCAAACACAATCCAGATTTTAAAAAATGAACTTGGCATTTGATTTTATTCAAAAATGAAAGTCTAACCTGGAAAGCTAGGCTCCACATATATTATAAAGAACATTTAAAGAGGAAATAGGGTTATGTAAAAACAATAAACGGTTGTTTTTTTAAAAAAAATGGGGATGTGGAAAAGTTTCTTGAAAAGTTTAATTCATAAGATTTAATCTTACTGATGTTTTCAAAATTTTGTAGATGTCTGAAACCCTTTCCCTATTTAGTTTCACATAACTCGAAGTTGTATGTTTCGACAATTTCAAACTACAAAATATCTTGTAAATAATAATAATAATAATTTATATCCCACCTTTCTCTCCAAAGGAACTCAAGGTGGCTAACAAATAATTTTATTTATTTATTTATTTACATCATTTATATTCTGCCCTTCTCACCCCGCAGGGGACTCAGGGCGGATCACAATGCACATATACAGGCAAACATTCAATGCCATTTAGACATAGACAGACACAGAGGCTATTTAACATTCCAGCTTCTGGCCACCAGAGGAGCTGTTGCATTCCTTCATTCTTTTGCATACTTGCATATTTCTTGGAGATTCATGGACTCATAAATCAGTTAAATTATCCTCCCCACAAAGTGGTACCTAAATGTTCCTACTTGACAGATGCAACTGTCTTTCGAGTTGCAAAGGTTGACAACGAGCTACACAAATTGGTCGAGAGCTCATCCCGACCCGGGCAGGCCTTGAACTCATGACCTTCTGGTCAGTAGAGATCTTCTGCAGCTGACTCCCAGCCAGTTGCGCCACATTCCCGGTGCAAAAACACTTAATAAACATTTAAAATAAGACAGATACACACATTAAAGACACTTAAACATTTGTGGCTGGATACAAAGGCGAGAATACAAGAAACACCATTAAAATTCCATTCAAAGCCTACTGTCTCCCCACAAATCCCGTCCAACCTCCCTAGTAGTGTGCCCCTCATCCTTCCCCAAATGCCTGACTGCAATGAAATGTTTTAACCTGCTTGTGAAAATTACTTTTAAAGGCAAAGTAAACCTAGAATCACATAAGCATTCATTTGGTCTGGAATATGCTGCCCTTTCTGGTGAAGTCCATTGTAGCCTATGAAAATATGTACCAGAGGGCTGTGAAACAGCATAGGGAAAGCAGTGGTGGGAATGAATGGGAAAAAACTTCAATTTCCAGGACCCACCCAGGTCAACAAATGTAAATTTACTTATATAAGAACATAAGAACATAAGAAGAGCCATGCTGAATCGGACCTCAGCCCATCTAGACCAGCATTCTGTATCACACAGTGGCCCACCAGTTGTACACGGGGATCTCGAGCAGAAGGGAGGGCAAAACCCTCACCTGCTCCCGACCCCCCACAACCAGTACCTGGGGAAATCCTGCCTACCTCAACCAACTCCGAGGTGGCACTTGAATGTCCTTTTCAGTAACTACCGATACACTTGGTATCCATGAATCTGTCTAATCCTGCCTTGAAGTTGTTCAGGCTGACAGCTGTCACAACCTCTTCTGGAAGTAAATTCCACAACCCAATGACCCTCTGGGTGAAGAAATATTTCCCTTTATTAGTCCTAATTTTCCTACCTTGGAGCTTCAGGGAGTGCCCTCTAGTCCTAGTGTTTTGTGACAAAGAAAATATTTTTTCTTTATTCACCTTTTCTATCCCATGCATGATTTTATACACTTCGATCAAGTCACCTCTTAAACGCCGTCTTTCAAGGCTGAAAAGACCAAGGCGTTGCAACCTGGTTTCATAAGGGAGCCGCTCCATCCCTTGGATCATTCTTGTTGCCCTTCTTTGTACCTTTTCCAGTTCCGTTATATCCTTCTTAAGGTGCGGAGACCAGAATTGTACACAGTACTCCAAATGTGGCCTTACCATAGATTTGTAGAGAGGTAATACAACATTTGCTGACCTATTTTTGATTCTCTTTCTGATCATGCCTAGCATAGAATTTGCTTTTTTCACTGCTGCTGCGCACTGGGTTGACATCTTCATTGAGCTGTCCACCAAAACCCCAAGATCCCTTTCCTGGTTTGTCTCGGAAAGCTTTGACCCCATCAATTTGTAGGTGTAGTTGGGGTTCTTTGCCCCGATGTGCATGACTTTACACTTGTTTAGGTTAAAATGCATTTGCCACTTTGTTGCCCATTCACTCAGTTTCGAGAGATCTTTCTTATATAATTGTGTTGCAGAGCCTGGCATCCAGTACATTTATATAACATATCGAATAAAACATTAATATAAACAGCACCTAAAAACCTGTCTCCTTGTAATATCTTTAAATACTGATGTGCCAGCCAACCTTCTGTATATTAATTTAGAGCCCATCTAGATTGCCATATAATGCAATTTCATAATGCAGTTTAACTGCATTGAACTGCATTTTATAAGCTTACACTGCCATATCATGCTGCTCAATCCAATTAAACTGCATTATATGTAAGTGCAGATGGAGCCTCAGACATAAATCCCACTATTAAATCGGGCTTAATCCCAAACAAGTATGTTCATAATTGCAGTCTAAAATAACACAAAGGGCACCTTTGTAATTTTCATGGTTTTACAATATAAACTTTTATGGAATATTCATAACAATGTTTGCCTTTAGCAGAGATATCAGAATACTTTAAAAGTAACAAAGCCACATTTTGCCATTCACTACAAATAAATTTATTTTATTTTATTTATTTATGGCATTTTACCCCACTCTTCTCAACCCCCGAGGGGGGACTCAGAGCGGCTAATAAATAAACAGATATAATTTTTGTCATATTTTAACACATAAAGAGAGAAACAAGAAAAACATGGTATGAGGTTATATAAACAGATGGTGCTTTGCAAAAAGATAGTGGAATAGGGCAAAGTGGTCAAAATCACACAGAGATGCCTTTTTGTTGTTGTTTAAAGGCATATTTAACAAAAGGGGAGATAATTAAAAGGGGTGTTTTCATGCAATTTAGAAGAAAAAAGTATTGTAACCCCAGCTTCAGGAGAACAACTGAGACAATGCTCATTTTCGAAAATTACATAGAATTCAATTTTCTGTAATTAGTGGGTTGCAATCTGGGTTTTTTAAGATGAAGCATCATCTGAAACTCTAAAGAAAAAGAAAAGTCAAGCTAGACACATTAATTAGCCTAATAGACTATCTCCTCAACAAAGAAATGCCAATGCAAATGCAATACAAAACATTAATAGCGAGAAAATGTTGAAAGAACAGCTAAAAACCCTTTGGAATTTTATGCACATTTTATTTGTCAGACACTGATTTCACTGAAAAGAATGGGGAAAAGTTGGTATGTTAAAAACATGTAAAAAAAGTCAACCTAAACTACAATTAAACTACAGGCTTAGTCTTCCTAAACTGAAAATCCAAGATCCGAAATACCAACTACCATTTTCTGCCTTTGGGGAAAGGGGCCAAGTCACACTCCCAGTTCCTGCTGAGGCCTCATGTATGCTGCCAAATAACAACCAGATTCTTTGAACTGGATTATATGGCAGTTCAAATCAGATAATCTGGATTATAGTGTTCCCTCGCTACTTCACTTATTGTGGACTCGCTGTTTCGCGGATTAAAAAAAATAATTCAAAATATATATCATGGTATTTTGGCTGTTTTGTGGGGTTTTGCCACCGCTGCTCTCCAAGGTGTTTTCCCTCCTCAGTCCTTCTTCCCTCCCTCCAGCCTTGAAGAGCCTTTCCTCCCTTCCTTTCCTTCCTTTCCCTTTATTTTAAGTTTATAAAGACTTAAAATAGTGTATAACTACTAAAATAATGTATAAATATTTTAAAAAAATAGAGCATTCCTACATCGCGGTTTTTCACTTATTGCGGGAGGTCCTGGAACGTAACCCCAGCAATAAGTGAGGGAACACTGTATCTGTTTTGATAATCTGGATTATATGGCAGTGTAGAACCAGCCTGTGTTTTTCCTCAAGGTATCTGAACAGGGGAAACAGAATTTAGGAACAGAGGGAAGACCCTGTTTACATAAGGCACCTATAAAAACCAGATATTCCAAACACTTCTGCACTCAAATTCTGCTTGGCCAATGGCAGTATGCAGTGGAGTGGGAAATAAATATGAGGGTGACCATGGAGCAACCCCATTTGACTACTGCCTGTTAGTCCAGAGGGAATGAAAAAGACTCATGGAGGCACTGTCCCTTCCCAGCTAATCTGCTAAAAGTAAGCTGACACTTGAGGAAGCATCTGAAATGTCTGCATTTTGACATTTCTCTTCTCTGTCCTGTCTAATTTCTGTCTCATAATAACAATAAATAATAATAAAACTTTATTTATACCCTGCCACCATCTCCCCAAGGGGACTCGGGGCAACTTACATGAGGCCAAGCCCAATAACACGTAATAACACAACAGCATATAATAAACAATACAATCAAAATAAATTACACATAAGCAATAACAACAATTTAAAACAGGCTGGGCCAAATGTGAATATTAAAATTTAAAAATAAACACTGGATGCAGACAGAGGTAGAATGTATATAGCAGGAAAGGTTTTAAAGGATATTGTGGGGCAGACAACCCAACAGGTAATTAAAGTGCTTCTGAGGACATTTGCTAGACATTGATCACAGCAGTCATGGAGAGGGAGCTTCTTGGGAGTATCTCTCATTTGCTGTGTATATGCAAATACAGGTATTCCAAAATCTGAAAAAGTTGGGAGGCCTAGGAACATGGAATGGCACTTACTGACCTCCCCTTCCTGTTGTGATTTGGGTGGCCAGTAGATGTGACACAACTAGTGTCGGTCACTTGAGACAGCTCCACTGGCTCCCGATTAGTTTTCGGACCCAATTTAAGGTGCTGATTTTAACCTATAAAGCTTTGCATGGTTTCAGTCCAGGATACTTGAAACACCACGTCGTACCATACAGACCAGACAGACTCTTAAGACTGAGCAGTAATACACTTCTTGCCACCCAGGTTAGGGACAGTCTTTATTTAAAATTGTCCAGAGATGGTACCTTCTTGGGCGCAGCACCAAAGCTCTGGAATGCTCTGCAGTCCCACCCTCATGTCTTTTTGGAAAAATCTGAAGACTTTTCTGTTTGGAATAGTTTTTAATTGATTTGGGACAGAAGCTGCGGATTTGCACTATAATTATATTTTATCTCCTTGGGGAATTTTTAGAATGTTTTTACTCACTTTATGATAATTTTAATGTCCTTCAAGGAAGATTATGTAACCTATTTGGGGCTAATGTTAATGGTCTATGCTATATTGTATGTTTTATTGCTATTGTAAACCACCTTCAGTCAGTTGGAGAAAGGAGATATAGAATTTTCCCAAATAAATAAATAAGGGGCGGCTGTCTGGGCTTGATGCCACTAGATAGAAAGAGCTCCCTTTCACCTCTGCCACCCTGGATGGGGGAAGGTGGTCTAAACACTCTAAGCAGAGCTAAAGCAATACAATCTTCAATGTGAGAACACAGTATATCAGCAATATTATTCAAATTATGGGCTGCAAATGTCCCCAACTCTATTCTGTGTTTGTGGTGGGTGAGCCTTAAATGAGAAATCAAAGTCACGAACGTTCGTTTCCGGATTGGGATCCTCTGTTTACATATAGTGTTAACCAAAGCAAAGTGATCTGGTCGTCCAAAAATTATATAATATGTTTATTTGAAACATTTGGATTTTTACCAAGAGTAAATGGACTATCATTGATGTGTAGAATCAAAATAATCAACTCTAACTGTGGGTATAACATAAAACTGTGGATATAACCCAGATTAAAACATATTGTGGATATAACCCGGATTAAAACATTGTTGGATTATTGCAACGGTGGACTGAGCTTGTTTCTTCACCTGAAAGTCATACTTGATTGGAGATTAACACCAGAAGAAGGAATCTCTCCATACTTCAAGGATTTAACTGTGGAACTTTCCTTTGGTTAACACTATATGTAAACAGAGGATCCCGAAACACAGAATAGAGTTGGGGACATTTGCAGCCCATAAATTGAATAATATTGCTGATATACTATGTTCTCACATCGAAGATTTTATTGCTTTAGCTCTGCTTAGAGTGTTTAGTGTTTCCAGCACATCCCCTCTTTTGTTTACACGGAAGGTGGTCTAAACCATCTTGGGGCCAAGCTGCCATTTGATACTCCAAACCAGCTTCAGGATAAGTGGTTAGTGTAGATCTGCCCTGGTTTTGGATAGAGCAATGCTTGTACACTGCATGCAAAACCTTTGTGTGCAGGGATCGCCTTTCCCCCTTTCACCATCAGTGGCTGCTGCGACCCTCCCAAGAAAGCCTTCTCTTTACACCGGGTCCCAGAGAAGTACGGCTAGAAACCACAAGGCGTAGGGCTTTCTCAATCTCTGCTCCAGCTCTATGGAATTCGCTGCCACCTTATATAAGAGCCATGTGTGACCTACGGTCCTTTGTCCAATCACTTAAAACATGGCTCTTTGGTAGAGCATTTAACCTGTATTCTATTTTAAATCACCACTTGTTGTGTAGTTTATCCTGTTTTACCTGTTTATGTAAGTCACCCAGAGCACTTCGGTGAAGAGCGACTAATGAAATAATAAAATGAATGAATGAATGAATGAGTCTTCATTTCCACCATGAATGAGACACAAAGACCCCCCCAAATTGTCAAATAAATCATCTTAACATATATAGCATTCCTGAACCAAGATTCTCTTGTCATCAAGTGGCATGCCAGATTTGTGGCTTTTGTTATGCATGTGGAGATTATGTTAAAGTAGGAACTGTGATACTTTAGTAGGTTGAGAAGGGTGGGGTAAAAATAATGTAAATAATAAATATTTTTATATTTACCAGTAGCTGCTGCATTTCCCACCCTCAGCTTATACTCGAGTCAATACTTTTCCCCAGTTTTTTGTGGCAAAATTAGGTGCCTGGGCTTATACTTCGACTTATACTCGAGCATATACAATATATACTTGGAAAGAGCAAAACAGTTGTGAAGTAATAGAAATGGAGCGATACTATTGTGTTAAAACTTACCAAAGTACATGCAAAATGCAATACCTTAAATAATGTGCTAGGCTCTTCATTCAGGTTCACTCGGGTCACTACACGTCCAGTATCTTCTTCAACATCAAATATGCTTGCACTATATGGGAACTGCACTACATCTACTTTATACCGCACTCTGCTGGCTGGCGTCCCCTTAAAGAAACACATAAAAAAATTAATTGCATATAGCATGGTCTACAAAACAGACACAAATACTGCCAAATTATTATTTTGTTATACTGTTAACACACACACACATACACACACACTTATGTACTACTGCATTTTACACACTCGGTAGTTATTCATGTATGTGCATGTAACAACTCAAAAATATTGCATGAATGACATGTATTTGATGAATTAGCCAGTTTGCATAACTACAGGAAAACAGATAAACACATATTATATTTGAATGAGAAATATTCACATGTAAAATTGCAAGTACAAAGAGTTTTGAAATAACAATTTTAAAAATTAAAATCACAACCACTTTTCACCAGATCATTATTTAGGAAAAGTGAGCTAGAACGTATCTCTCTTCTTGTATTTCAGACTCGAAGTCAACATGTTTAACATGTGATTACAATGTTAGCCATTACTCGACCAGTTCTTCTCTTTTTTTACAATACTTTTCATTGTACCTGAGAACATTTCCCAAGTGTTTTTCCACACACCCCAAAACCTTATGAATTAATAGTTAATAAAGTATTGATAGTTGAAAGATGTGTTATTTATCTTATTGTATCTGCTTAATTGAGTTAATTTTATTTATGTATTAAAATTATTTTTATTTTAATAAATAATTGTATTTATTATTTATAATATAATGTACTATAATATAACATGATATAATATAATGCTATGGTATAATATTGTATATGCATATAATATGGATAATGTTGTAATGTAATACAATATAATTATTGACTTTTCAGGAATTCAGGAAGGACTCATCCCATGCTTTCTACAAGCATGTTGATGATTCTGATGTGTCCTTCGAGCCTGTGCAATGGATTTTTCTGGTGAAGGGCAGCATGCACAGAACTGGCCTCAGCCTTTAACCCAAAGGTTTGTCTGCTGGGGCCTAGCAAGCTGGGACGGTGGCAGCGAGATCCTCAGGTCGTAGGTTTGGTTTGAGTTTCCTTCTCTAGATGGTTGACCTTACAGGGTTAGACAGCACCATCTGCCCGGGTTTGAAATTAGAGTTTTCCTTCTCTTAGATGGTTGCCAAAAGACTAGAGAGCCCATCCTGCCCATTGATGCTCTTTGTCAGACCCTTCGGTTGTGACCTGTCTGGCATGGGAGACTATGACTATTATGCCTGTGACTATTATGCCACTGCCAGCGTAGCTCACAACTTCATTAGGGTACGCAAGCCTCTCCCCCACAACAAGGGGGCTTAATACTACTACTAATAAGATATTATAATTGTATATTTACGTTACATGTAATATTACTAATAATATTGCGATATAATTTGTTATATATAATACAATGTGATATGTAATTGTTGTACTGTGACAATGACATAGTATGTTGTATTTGATATTATAGTATAATATAGTATGGTATAATATATTGTTTGTACATATAATATTGATAATATATTGATAATATTGACAATATATTACTACTACTAATTACTACTAATATAATTACTAATTATATTACTAATAATAATAATATGATACTATAACTATATATAACTATATATTTTGCGTTACATGCAATATTACTATTAATATTGCAATATAATTTTTATAGTTCAATGTGATATTGTTATAGCACAATGTGATATGTAATATTGATGTTGTGCTGTGGCAATAATATAGTTTATTGTATTAGTATAATTTTATTTATTTATTTATTTATTGTTCATTTTTATATACCACTTCTTCCAGCAGGCTCGGGGCGGTTTACATAAAATCAATTAGTAAAACAGCAACATTTCAATTTAATAACAGCAACAATATAAAACAGAGCATAAAAACAACAATCTACATAGGACTCAAGGATTTGGGCAACTTTCTCAGGAGCCATTTAGCTTAAAGGCCTGCCTGAAAAGGGTCGTTTTACAGGCTCTCCGAAACGGGGCCAGTTCCTTAATGGCACGGACTTCGTCCGGCATTGAGTTCCATAGCGACGGGGCCGCTACGGAAAAGGCTCTTGATCTGGTTGTAGACAGACGGCAGGAATGAATGGATGGAACTACGAAGAGATTTTGCTCTTCCGAGTTCAATGTGTTATTGTTATAGTACAATGTGATATGTAATGTGGCAATAATTATAGTTCATTGTATTTGTATTTTGTTTGTGAGCCGCTCTAAGTCCCCTTTGGGGTTGAGAAGGACGGCATATAAATATCGTGAAATAAAATAAATAAATAAATGAGTTAGAAAAAAGTCCTATATGATGAAAAGAATGTGGAACAACTTTTACTAAGCAGTTCCAGCAAGAAGGATTGCTGCATCTCATGAGGTGAACCTTATGATGTGAGCTAAACTCCAAAAAAGTGCACAGCAAAACTTTTTAGTCTCTGCATTTCCACAATACACAAGCTAAAACATTTGGAGAGGCCACATTTTCAAGTCCTGGCAAAATCCTGTATTGAAATGAAAAAGCCTGCCCCATAGCTTTGTGCTCAGCTCAGAATTCTCAGAACCAGCAGACGATTTCTTTATGTCTCATAACTTAAGCAAGACAGCACTGTACATTTGTACCACCCATACAACACTGTACAAGTTGACTATATTGGCAGCACTGACCTTCAAATACACTCGGCTAGAGACAACCACTCCTTTTTTGAGAGAGATTCACAATTTCCCCCTTTTGTATGCATGGGAATCTTGCTTTCAGTTGTCATTCTATCTCCCCCTCCCCCAAATACAGTGACTAGACTAGGCTTTTATTATCCAACTACTCAGAGTCAATATAGGAGGTGCAGACAGCAGTATTTTTAATTAATTTCCCTCCCATGCTTTGCCCTATTTAGCACAGGTTTAGCACAGTGGTTAGAACAACAGCTGCTAAGATCTTATCATCTGAATGTTACATGTTCGAGACCCCGGGCTGGTTTGGGCAGCCAGCTTTCAGCCTAACAGGCTGGCAAGCTCTTTGTCATAGAAGATTGAAGCACAATGGAGCAACAGCACCCCGGTGATATAGAGGAAGAACCTGGAAAATCCTGGTTCAATTGGAAGAACCTCTTACTGTATATGTTTGTATGTGGTGTATGTCAAATAAACGGCAGGGATTGTCTGCTTGTATGTGTACTGTAATCCGCTCTGATTCCCCTTCAGGGTCAGAAGGGCAGAATATAAATAAAGTGTATTATTATTATTATTATTATTATTCTACTGTGCCCCCGTGTCCCCCGCCTGTATACCACAGTAAATCCATTCAGGAGGGAGAAAGAGAGTATGTGCATAATCAGTATTATTTGACTAGTAGCACTAGCAGAGACTCATAAGATAGGTCTCAGAACCTCATCAGATGGGTTTTTTAAAAAGGGAAAATAACACTGGGCTCCACTTTTTTTAACCTTATTTTACAGCCATGCACACTGATCATTATCCAATGCAGGTTGTGACCATGCCCTTTTTGTGAAGCCCTGTCATTGCAAGGAAAGGAAGCGTGGGCTTGTGGAAATTTAGTCATCATGGACAGTGCCCGAGATATAGGTAAGTTTTGTGCTATTTTATTTCTTAATGCAATGTTGATGCTTCCCCCATCTGGTGAGAGGAAGTGACAGGGTGCTATGTGCCCCATAACGATTGCTCTAGCCTTCCCTTCCCATCACAAAGGAAGAAGGAGGGTGAGCGCACAGTTAGGATTAGGGTTAGGCCTTCCTCTCCCTGCTGCAATGTTACTAGGGGAGATCGGACATGTCTGATAAGGTCATTAGAGTGCTGAAATGCACAATGTTTCTCTGACTCTTGGAAAGTCTACCTCTGAGTGTCTTTCTCTGCGTCCCCTCACCCAAAAAAACCTCATTGAGTAAAACCTTGCGGTGCCTACAGAACAGGTATAATATTTCAATATAACACAATCTGCTCTTTCTTTGACAGCCACACTTTCCCATTTGCTTTAGCCAAGAATGGTTTTGCCCTTCCTGCCATTGGCTTAAGTGCAATGTCTATATATGGTGATATGTCCTCTTTTTCTTGAGCAGCTTCCCACTCCCACTGACCCTTTCTAATGTGACATGGACTCTCAACCTCCAGGCGGATTTCTCTAGAGCCCGGTATATGGAGGAGATTCTCTTGGGAAGATCAAGGTGACCACTGGGGTTGATAGGGGGAGAGGCAGTCCCTAAGGTATGTCGGCTCTTGGCCCTACAAGGCCTTAAAGGTCAATACCAACACCTTGTAGGAGGTACAGAATTTGATCGGTCACCAATGCAGCTGACACAGGATAGGTGTTATCTGACATCCCACAGGGGTTCCTGTAAGCAGCCTGGCAGTTGCATTTTGAACTATATGAAGTTTCCGGGTCACTGACAAAGGAAGGCTAACGTTTAGAGCGTTACAGTAGTCCAGTCTTGAGGTGACCGTGGCATGGATCACTGTGGCTAAGGCCTCCCCGGAAAGATAGGGCGCCAGTCACATAGCCTGGTGAAGATGGAAAAATGCCTGTTTGCTAACGGTGGAGACCTGGGCCTACATCATCAGCAAGGGGTCTAAAATGACACCTAGGCTTTTTACGGTGGCAGATGGAACAAGAGGCTCACCGTCAAGGGTAGGCAACTGTTGCTCCACTCCCACAGGGTGGCCAGGCCACAGGATCTCTGTCTTTGCCAGATTCAACCTCAGCCTGCTAGCACACAGCCATCCAGTCACAGCTTCAAGGCATAGAGTGAAATTATTGGGTACTGAAACTGCCCCGGTCTCCAAATGCAGAAGGAGATGGGTGTCATCAGTGTACTGATAACACTCCAGTCTGAAACTCTGTACACGCTGTCCCTGGTTCTGGAGAAATGAGCTGAACCAAATAAAGGCCAGCTCATGAACTCCAGATGCAGCTAGGCAGTTGTCACGCCACAAGCCTCAGCTTCCTTGGTTTCCCCTGAACCAAAGTGCAGCCATGATGGCAACAAGAAATCTTCCAGGCCTGTCTGTGTTTCCCAAGTGAACTCTGTACATTGCAGCCTGGGTGAGACAGTCAAGGCCGCAGTTGTTACTCCCAGCGATAAGCAGAGCCAGTGGAGACCAGCAGTGGGATAAACTCCCTTCCACAGATGTGGGAACTAATTGGCTTACATACTTTGTCTCTGAGGTTTACCTAGACAGCAGCTGCAGTCCATCATGGGAATTATGAAGTTGCGACGCAAGTACGTCGAATAGATCAAAGGGTTTGGACCCTATAACCGTTTGATCCAAGCTAGGCTAGCTATCTTGAGCCAACGATTGCAACTCCATGATCATGGATTCCTGAACGGGCCTTGCGGCCTTCCTGCTAAGCTGTTACCTACCAACTCGCTGGCTGCTTGAACTCGGCCCGCTTGGGTCTCTGTTTGCCTTGCTGCTTTGTTCCTGATTACTACAGAAAGTCTTTGCCTTGTATCCTGCTTGAACCTGGATTGCTTTGGTTCTATATTCCTTGCTGCTTCTAAGAGCATTTGCTGCTATTTCACCGGTGCCACTTTAAGAGCACCTTAGCTGACTTCTAGCCTCTTTCCTATACCAGTTATTCTAAATAAACCTGTTGTACCTCCGTTGAACGTGTCGTTTATCAAGGGACGTTTGCCAGAGGTCCAGGACGATGACAGCGGTGTATCAACAGATCGTAATCGACAGTATCAAATGCTGCAGTGAGATCAGGAAGTACTAGCAGCGCCGATCTGCCTCAGTCAAGCTGGCAATGCACCTGGTCTGTGATGGCAACCAGAACAGTCTCAGTCCCATGCCCAGAGCAGAAACCAGACTGGAAGGGGTCTAAGCTGGCTGTGTCATCCAAGAATTGCCTTTTGAGACTGGGTAGAATTTTTTCATTGGACTAGGACATGGATTTTTTTGCCTGTTCCATGTGGCATTTGATTTGATTCTTTATTGCTCTTTGGTTGTTTGACATTTAGTCTGTTACTGCTGGAGGGGTGCAGGGACTCGGATGACATGCTTCTTTGTTTCTTGAGGCACTGCAAGACTAAGAAATTTTTATCAAAGTGCCTCTCAACATCAGCCAGCTCTATGGGAGAAGACATTCCTCATCCTTAGTAGGAACTGCCTTACCAGAGTTAATGATGCTACCCATAGGGCTTGCTTGGGGCCCATTGTACTTCTTCACAGGGAACAGGTGACAGTGAATTGTAGTAACTCAGGAAATTATTCCCAATGGGAGTCTGGTTTAATTAGATCTCTGAAAAGGAAGTGCCTACATATCCCATTATGCTGCAATATTGCAGGTGGCTGTTTAGTAATAAAATGTAACCCCCATCATACCATTACTCTTGTCTGGTGTTGTCTTTCCAGGTTGGGGGGTTTCTTTCTTCTACTTAAATCACTCTTTGTTTTTCCTTCTGAGGAATGAAGCATCAATGCAAAGGTACCTGGGCTGGCTCTGCCTATTTCCTTGTGGGACAGATTTCAATAAATTACATTGCTCTCTTCCTTTTGTTTTAGTTTCTCAATGGATCTTTTCTTTTCTGGAAGAGCTAGAGCCTTGTTTCTGTGAGTTTCTCCCCAAGGAATTTTATAAAGCATTTGTAAAGTTCCAAAAGTTGAGCACACTCAGTTCTTGTATATTTTGGTAAATGCTAACCTGACTCCCCATTTACTTGAATGACGCCAGCCTCTCCTCTGATAGAACAGAATCAGGTCCACAGAGAGGAAGGCGGCACACAGGTCAATATGTGAACAGAATGTTGGGCTACTGAGACCTTTCATCTGATCCCCTCCAGCTCTTCTCTTGTTCTTACTTGTTTCTGAATGATAAGATTGTCAAACTGTATCCAGAATGGATGATATATATCTCCCAGAAAGAGTAAACCACTGCTTTCATTGTGTACTTTGAAACTGTCATTAAAGAGGCACTCTGAACTTATCTTCATGATGTGTCCTTACACAAGAGAAATCATGTAGGAAGGTCACCTTGTTGTTTTTTTTAAAAAAAGACTGAGTAAAATCAGGTCTCTGCTTTTTACCCTGCTTCCATTTCAAGTACTATGATTCAGGCAAGAGAGTTTATACATCTTAAACTATGCTAAACTTCCAATTGATATACAGTCGTCCTGCTCTTGAAACAACTATACACTGATATTCCTTTATCATCCTACACTGAAGTCTGAATGCACTCATTATATTTATGATAGTCAAACTATGGTATTTGGTAACTGCGAAAGGCATCTCAAGGACCATAAGGAAAATAACAGAAGAATTCTGAATGCATTTTTCAAAGCAAACAGTGGCAAATGGTGAGTTACATCTAAATCTTCTGTTTTCTGAGTCAGCTATGCACAATTCATGAAAAGTTAGGAAAAGCGAAATGCAGTTGTGCAAGTTACACTTTAGGACATCGGCATCGGCATCACCATCATCATCTATACCCCACTTTTCTCCCCTGAAGGAGACTCAAAGTGGCTTAATATAAATCATCATCATCATCACCATCAGTTTCTCATTTGTTAATTGCCCTCCATTAAAATGCTCCAGGCGATTTACATAAAACAAATTGCATAAAAACATTACAACAATACCAAATAGACTGCATTAAACATTAAAAGCTCTGCTAAAAAGCCAGGTCTTGAGTGCCTAAGCAAAGGGTCGCAAGTCACGCATGGCCCTCAAGTGGGGAGGCAAGGAGTTCCATAAGACAGAAATGGAGAAGGCCCTACATATCGTGCTCTTGAGACGTACTTTCCTGGGGCCTGGAACATACAGTAAGTTTAGTTGGAGGAGTTGTGGCGACCAATGGCGGCGAAGAGGGGAGAAGCGGTCATCATAATCAGCATAGCCATTTAAAACATACAAATATACGAACATTAAAACAGGATTAAATATAAATAGTATTTTACAATTCCCAGTTAAAACTCATTAAAACCAAATTTTAAAAATCCCCCCTTTCCTGCTGAGCATACTCTTCATATTGACTGTGGGTCAAGTTCCTATTGAGGAAGCTTGCTATCCACTAAATCTATGATAGTGAGATAAAATTTTACAATAGTGAAGCTACATTGGTTTTTCTAGTTGTATAAGCAGTAACACATGTTTACAACTGGTCCCTAGTTATTAGACTTGTTTGATTTTTTTAAAAAAAATTGGTTCAAAACTCATTTTGGATGTAGGGGGCGCCGGTGGTTTGATTTTAAAGTCAATTCCAATTTTCACAGGAAAAAAAGTTCAAAACTTTTCGAAACTTCCAGGTTTTCCGAATCCTTTCATTAATGGTTTTTCCGGTTTCATTGGGTGGTCTTTACTTTGAAAGTAGTTGTTTTACTCCAGGAGCAGGGAAAAGCAAGCAGAGGAAATTCCTTCCTACTCCGGTTTAAAACTGGCTTCTCTGGAGGCCCTTTCCCCGCCTACGCAGTGGGCGGGGAAAGGAAATTACCTCCTCGCACGAAGGGAGACTATTGGTTCCTTGGGAATTTTCTGGGAGTGGGCGGAGGCTGCCTATCTTGGGGCAGCCTCCTGCTCCATTCCTGTTTGAGGTGTTGAAGAGACAACACCTCTGGATCATCCTGCTAGCCTGGATCAGGTTGGTTTTTGAGGAGCCGGACCTGGGGCTTTTGTCCTCCAGGCTGCCCTGGCCCCCTCGCCCTTTGCAAGCCTCTGTAGGGTTATTTTGTTTTATTAAAAAAAATAAATCAGTAATTAAATAATAATAAAAGGGGGGGGTATGGAAATTATATATGTATTTATGCCCAAGGCAGCAGGGCCCCAGGCCTGCTGTGTGGCAGCCTTTAGGCCTGGGCATCCCCTCCCCCCTTTCTCCTTATCTATGGGCCTACTGTTAGGAATCAAGAGCTGTTAGGCTCAAAAATAACCCTCTCTGGGAGTGATTCCTCCAAAAATATAACAGAGTGCAGAATATAGAAGTCCTAAACAACACAAACTTACATGCTGTGAGCACGGATGGGCTTCTATTCAATAGGATTGAACAGGATTGCAGATCCACAAGTCAAAATGGAGGCGGCCGCATGGCCTGCCTGAAAGAGGAAGTTAGTTTCTCTAAAGGGATTGCATCCCTGAGTGCACAAAGGGGTGGAACTTTAGGCTAGCCCCTTCTCAAAGCAAAACATTTTTCCCTTCCAGTTTCAGGGCAAAACAAACAAACAAACAAAAAAAAACCCTGTTACTTGTTCAACCCTATTTTTCCCCTAATTATTCTTCAATTTCACCCTTTATTTTTCAAGCATGGGTATGTGAAACTGAAAATGGAATCCATGGATTCATGCTATACTATATTCTAGATTAATTTCTGTTTCATATAAGGCTTCAATTTACAGATATTGTATAATGTGTGGTGGTGCTTTAGGAAGGGCCTTTTAGGAGGAAAGGTAGTGTCATTAAATCTGAAGGTGTTACAGATCATACTTGAGTTTGCTGCTTCAGATCTGTATGCCAAACCTTTGCTTTACAGATGATATTTGGAATGGCTGAGAGCAGAGGGGCAGTCAGGAGGCAGTGTCCAGAGAAACTGAGTCAGTTTTTCTCTAAAAATATCCTGGAGATGATCTAAGGATAAAATATTCCTCTGCGCTGTATGGGCATGTTCCAGAAGCACTCTCTCCTGACATTTCACCCACATCTGTGGCAGGCATCCTCTGAGGTTGTGAGGGCTGTTGGAAACTGGAAAATTGGGGTTTATATATCTGTGGAATGTCCAAGTCTAGAAAAAGAACTCTTGTCTGTTTGAGGCAAGTGTGAATATTGCAATTTATCAACTGATTAGCATTGAATAGCCTTGCAGCTTCAACGCTTGGCTGCTTCCTGCCAGGGGATCCTTTGTTGGATGGTGATTAGCTGGTCCTGATTGTTTCTTGTCTGGAATTCCCCTTTGAAAGCAAGCATTGAACAGGCAGTGCCAGCAAAGCCACTGCATGCAATGGCTGGCTTTTATCAACTGCCACATTATCCATCAAGGCTCATCTCCCCAAAGTGGTCGTTTACTAACAACATTGTCCCTATCACTTTAAAAGTTTTCTCCCGAGGATCAGTGTGACAGCAAGCGTGCCTTGGGCTGCATTTTAAGTTTGCTTCCTTGCCTTGCAGTTCCATAAGATCACATTCTAAGGCAGGAGAAGTATTGACCTTGACGTTGTTCTTCCATTTAATACAGTTCCTCATGTGGTGGTGACCCCCTACCATAAAATCATTTTTGTTGCTTCTTCATAACTTGAATATTGCAACTGTTATGAATTATAACGTAAATTTCCAATATGCAGGATATATTTTTATTCATTGGACCAAATTTGGCACAAATTTGGCAAGACTTTGCTATTCAAACAGACATTTGGCCTTTAATCTGCAGGCACCATATCGCGGATAACGAAGGTCGTGCGACCTGTTCTCGTGTATAGGGTCGATGTATTGTTTTATGATTTTACTGTGTTTATATATGCTGTTTTAATTCTGTTTTTAATGTTGTGAGTCGCCCCGAGCCGGATGGGAGTGGCAACGGATAAGTCCAAACAAACAAACAAATAAATACTCAATACTCCAAATTTGAATTCTGATAGGGTTGGGGGGATTGATTAGCGACAAAAGCACAGCAACCCAAACCAGGTTTATTTTATTATTATTGTTTAATAACCTGTCTAGTGAGATTGGTTGATGTTAAGGGCCAGTACAATCTGTGGTCTGCAGACACAGACTTGTCTGCCAGAAGAATGGCACCCGATATCCACTCTCCACTTCATCAGTCACTTACCAAGAGAACAAAAAATTAGTTGGGGCCCCAAATGTCTTCGTGTGCATTGATGATTAGACTGTGGTACTTCTTAAGGGGAGTTGAACAAAGGATTGGTAGATTACTGCAAGTGCCATGACTCAATACAGCACTGTCAATAACCGTGGGTCAGCTTTTTCACAATCCACACTAGGAAACCACAACCACATATGGAAAACATATAAGTTCTATAGAATTGGTAATCAGGTGTATATAGTTTTTGAAATCCTGCACCCTCAGCAGCTGCCTGGCACAGCATAATACAGAAAGAGTTATTCATTGCAGAGTTGCTCCTGGAAACTCCTAGAAGTTTTCCCCCGTGTCATTGCATGTGGTACATTCACCATCTCTTCGGAGATTGGTTTTTCTCCTTTCACTCGTGTTTGCGTCACAGTTTTAAAATCCAGTTACTTTTATATGTTCTAATTTTGTACTTCTGGATCTTCCTCTTTTCTTATCTGTTTTTTCTTTGTTGCAAAATGTGGCAGCAATACAGTTTACCTGAGGTTAGTCCACTACCTTACGAACACCTGGTCCAGTTGTGTATATCACCTTAGGAGTGGTTTGTCACTAGGCTCCATCAGGTCTACACTGGCAGCATTAGCTGGTTGATGGCTCAGGGTTTACCTGACACCACTAATGTTTTCCACATCCCAGGATCAGGTGGGGTTGGTCCCGTCAACAGGGCCCATCCTATGGTGATCGGGAGCCCTTGAACCCCACGTTTTTAAGCAGTTTGAAACAGATGGGACCAGGATTTGCCAGTCCTGCCAAGAACAGTTGTTGTTCCTTGTTGCTGCGTTGACAGCATTTTTCGCTGCCTGCAAGATAGCAAGTTAGTTTCCTTCCCCAAGATGGACAAATCCCATCGTGCACCGTTATACTCGGATATGCAGATGGGCCGAGGCGGTTTTGACAATTTTTGATTCAGTTTGAAGATTGAACAACGATGATCCCCCCCCCCTTTACGGGGTTGGGGGTCTTGGGAGTGGAAATCTGGTAAAGTCTTTCCATCACCTAGCCTATGACAAGGGGGTCCCAATAGCTGAAGCAAAGTTAGGAACCCTCACACGAATCCATTTTCTGTATGAGGCTCTATCAGGTGAGATCACCCGTCACCTCATCAAGTTTACACAGGTCTGGAAGGCTAATTTTTTAATCAGTTGGAATTTCCTGTTGGCTTTAATAGATATCCTGTGACGGCGGTAAATGATTTAAGGATGCACCTCAGGTGCCATCGTAGGCTCCAGGCCCAGTCGGTTCAGAGCGTACTTGGTGGGGCCACTGGTTCTTTTAACAGTGACCACCCTGTTATGACACACCCAGGAGATTGCCACCATCTGGCATTGCTCGAGTGGTTCCCCATTGTCGTGTAGCTCCTCTGGACATGGAGCTCTGCCTAGTCGACTGTACAGCCTATGAGATAATCTCTCAACATCCATGTTATCACACACTAACGTTAAGTCACCCTGGGTGAGGAGTGCCTAAAGCACTTTCATCTTGTTGCCGCAAATTTACTCATCTTTGATCCTTTCACATTGTGGTTCTCGATAATACCCTGTGTGCAGTTGGAGTGTTTCAGGATTCGTATGGAGTGGCACCAGGCTTCATCAGGTTTAAACTGAGAGAGTTAGCTTAATGATTAAGGCTTAGGGCTTACCAGACATCACTAATGATTCCCCATCCACAAGATCATGTTGGATTAGCCCCGTCGTTGGGCCCTATTCTGTGATGATCATTAACCCTCGACACACACAATTTTGAAGATTTTAAAGCAAACTTGACCTAGAATTTGCTAGTCCTACCATAACACCTTTGTTTTCATGCTGCCACGTGACAGCAATTTGTCGCTGCTTTCCGAAGTAGTTTGATAGTTGCTTCTTAATAAAAACAAATCCCATCGTGCATTGTTAAATTCAGATATACAGATGGGTCAGATGGTTTGACAATTTGATTATCTTCCAAGACAGATCAGCGAGCTAAAGGCAGCATTGTTAGGTTAGCTAGATATATTAATCCAAAATTGTGCCCTGTTGTAGCCCTAGCACATTTTAAGTCATGCTTCCCAATTTTCCGTAACTTTTTGGTCATTAAAAACGGGGCCCCATTGACTAAATTAACTCTGGGCGATAACAGAAAAGGTAGTGGAATAAGTGGGCTGGGGCATCGTAAATTTGGTACCCGTTCATTCAATATTGTGGCAGCTTACAGCTGCACAGTTGGACTTCGAATAAACATCATAAAAGAAATGGGTAAATGAAAAATCCGCGTTTTCTATGTGATAAATTCGCTTGATAATCTAACCAGTTTTTTCTCGTTTCAGACATGTTGGTGAAGGTGCAGAGATGGAGGATCCCTATAAGTGGGTACAGTTGTTTTTTCACTGGGCTGAGTGATTTATGCTAGGACCTCCTTTGGATAGCACCTTGTTTTACAATTTGTCAGTTCAACTGAAAGGGATACGTGCCCTTCATCGGGGGGTTTTGATTCCCTGGTTACATTTGGGTGAGCCCCTCCTGCGTGTTGGTTCTCCATTGATGAGGCAATGTGTGGGGCTTACTGCGAGGTAAGGCCCTGTTCCTTAGGCAATTAGGGATTTGTTTAGGCTGTGGCAGTCATGGCCTCGTCTCGTTTGGTCAGCAATCATACCGCGCCATATGTGGCTGTGTGGTGGTGATGTGCGACAAATGGAGAGAGCCTGTTAGGCGAGTCAATGGTGGCAGGCATGGCCACGGGTTCGTCTCATTTGGTCGGCATTCATACCGCGCCTCGAGTGGCTGTGAAGCGGTAATGTGCGACAAATGGAGAGAGCCAGAATGTTTTCACTGTCTGACACTGCAATAGTTAATCTTCACGAATTACAGTTAGGTGGTGTTGAGGGACTTGGTGGGGGATGGAGACTGAATAGACATTCGTCTCCAATCTGTGGCGTAAATAGTTTAGGGTAATCCATAGACCCATATTCACTCATGCACTCTTCAAAGTTGTTTGGGCCAGTGCACAAATACACTCAGGTGGACGTCTGTTCAGGCTGAGGGGGATGTCATTGGTCCAGAAATTTTGAGAGCCGGTTAAGTATTTCCAGAGAGGTTTTCTTGTGTTTTCCTTGAAAGGTTGCCCAGTTTTGTGTTGCTGGGGACTCAGGAGAGTTTCCCAGTGTTGCCGAGGGGTCGTTCGCTCGCGGACGATACCTCGGCTTAGCCACACCTGTGTTCCCTTGACACCTGAGTTTAGTGAGGTTAAACTTAAATCGGTAACTTTAAAATAAATAAAAGTTGCCCTAATTTAATCCAATTACTGTTGTCTGTCTCGTTATTTCGGGGTTGGAAGGTAGGCCCTTTCCCCGCCTACGGAGTGGGCGGGAAAGGAAATTACCTCCTCGCACGAAGGGAGACTATTGGTTCCTTGGGAATCTTCTGGGAGTGGGCGGAGGCTGCCTATCTTGGGGCAGCCTCCTGCTCCATTCCTGTTTGAGGTGTTGACCCACCACTCCCGCCCGGTTACAGTATAGTGGTCGCCTTAGGGGCCGGGTAGGAATTTTTTCCCCTTCTACGAAAAAATAATTAAAAAAAATATAGGGGGGGGGTTTTTGCCTACCCTGTACTGTTACTGGGACTTTCTGGGATGGCGGTTCTATAAATAGGACAGCGTAAATAGTTTAGGGTAATCCATAGACCCATATTCACTCATGCACTCTTCAAAGTTGTTTGGGCCAGTGCACAAATACACTCAGGTGGACGTCTGTTCAGGCTGAGGGGATGTCATTGGTCCAGAAATTTTGAGAGCCGGTTAAGTAATTTCCAGAGAGGTTTTCTTGTGTTTTCCTTGAAAGGTTGCCCAGTTTTGTGTTGCTGGGGACTCAGGAGAGTTTCCCAGTGTTGCCGAGGGGTCGTTCGCTCGCGGACGATACCTCGGCTTAGCCACACCTTGTTCCCTTGACACCTGAGTTTAGTGAGGTTAAACTTAAATCGGTAACTTTAAAATAAATAAAAGTTGCCCTAATTTAATCAAATTACTGTTGTCTGTCTCGTTATTTCGGGGTTGGAAGGTAATTACCCACATACTGTAAATGACAACGCCACTGAAATGCAACATTTATATACTATTGTAAAGATGTTTTATTATGTTAATTTATTTCCTCCAACACATCATAACTTGACTGGCTGCACCATTATACTCACTCACTCACAAGCATTAATTGAAATACCAATGTATTGTTCTATATAGGGCATAGTATCAATTCTGAATTGGGTTGTTGTGACTTTTGATTTTACAATCTTAGGTTCTATTCCATCTTTTAAATGTTTACTTATTTTAAGCAACATGTGGTTATATTATTAGAGAGTACATAAATTCATAATAGAATTACATAGTCCTGGTGGGACCACAAAATGCAAATGCCATGAGATAGAGCAGAAACTGCACAATGCAAGCTTCTGGGTTGGACATTCCAGTACAAGTTGTATTCAATAAAGCATTGCTGACATCCAACTGAGGTAGCCACAACAAAAATAGATACCTTGGTAAATACTATAGAAAGCCACTGAGATATCATAAAGAATAAAATAATTCCATACTCCTTTCACTTTCTTGACAATAACCACCCATATTAAAATAGTTTCAGTGTCCAAATTCACGATGACTGCAAAGATACCAAAAAATAATTCTCATCCAAGAGTGCCCAGACCTTTTGATTATTTAGGCTATCATATGGATAGAATACATACTTTGTACATAACATCCATATGGAAAATTAGCTTCTGAAAGATAATTGTGGTTTTTCCTTATACATGTCATCTTATTTATATAGTCCTCCCAGGAATAGCCAATGGAATATTTGTCACCACATCACTGTCATAGCTCGTCCTTGCTAAACCATAGCATAGCACTCCTGAAGTAACATTCTCTTGTCATCAAGTGGCATGCCAGATGCTTAAGGGACTGGAACCACCAAATGTCTCGCTGTCATTAAGAATAGCACTACTAAATCCCCAGAGAAAATATGTCAGTATTATTGTTCAAACAGAAGAATTAACCATCGGGACACAATCACTTTTGTACATGGACTGTCAAATCCATATTAAAGTAATTGTTTGTAACATGTGCTACTTGAAAACCAAATGTTTGGTGCCAATTTTATCTAGCTTTCCCCTCATTTCCCATAACAGATTATTCTGCCAGCCATTTTTGAAATTAAGTTATTTATTTAATAGCTTTAATAATGATAAACCAAAAGTAATTACCACTTCCTCTTGGTTAAAGAGTATGTGCAAGTTCATAATCAACACATTCAGTACCATTCTTTCCCAGTCTCATACTTTGTTTATGCACATCACAGACAGATTACTATTGGATCTATATTTTTCAGAATCACCCAGATTGTTCTGGTTCAGGTTTTGGGCACACTTTCAAAATATTTCTATCGGGAGTGGTTGTGGACGACAGGGACAACGACAGGGAATGCTTGCTAGGAGGTCTGTTTATACAGGAGAGAAGTTAAGTGAGTTCAAAGTTCTACAAGTCAAGAAAGCAAGGTCATCACCCACTCTACGGATTTGAGATTCAAGCTGAGTTCTCAGCCAGTCGAAGGATTCAAGAGGCAAGTAGATTTGTCAGCCAATCAATGGTCAGGATCTCATAAATCTTGAACAGGAACATAAGAATGCCAGATGGTGGGAACTGAATATCTGAATGGTGATGACTGGTGGGAATTTCAGGGGCTAAGAAGGATCTATGGAAGTCTGAGTGGACTTTGATGTACGTATGCTGGAAACTTAATCTGGTAAGATACTGGGTTGATCATGGCTTCAATGGGGAAATGACCAAGGAACTGGTGGTATAGCTTCTTCAAGGGCTACTGGATGAGTAGATGCCAGTTGGCGATCCCACCACTGATTTCCAATGGACAGTGTGGTGCCAGATTGACAATATCAATAAGTGAAATGCTTAAAAGAGCCCTTCATCTTTTATATCTGCTCCTTGAGGATTTGGTGGATGGTCTGTAATTCCTGTAAGAAAAGACCCATGACTGGAAGAAAGTAGGAGTTTTCTGAGAGAAAAAAAAATCAAGGAAAGAAGTCATAGTTCACACAGAACACTGTATTCAACATTGAGGTGTGCTGCATATTGTAATGTGTAAACTCTTCTGGAGCCAAAATCTCAACCCAATCACCTCCGTTCCGATTTCTTCTTGATGGGCAGCTGTAGGTGAAGACACAGGTTCTTTGGTTTTTGTTTTTAATAAAGTCTTGCAACACAGATAGCTGTTTCCAAAAGTGGCTAAATGTGAGCTGCTGGACCTTTGTTCCTGGAAACAAGACCAAGGGACATTCACAGGACTAGTAGGGTGGTAATTGGTTCACTTCATTTCACTAAACACATCTGTGAAAAGTGAATACTTCCTGATCAATGAGGAATTCCCTCAACCATTCTGTTACATGTAAAGGGGTTTCAGAATTATCCTATACATTATAGAAAAGTATCAACTTTAATATAAATAGATCCCTGAATACAGCTCAGCCATCACAAAGAAAGTGACAATTAAATCTGAAGAAATATAAGCCACTAGGAAACATGTTGCAGCTCAAACAATGATAGACGCCACCTCTGCCATGAGAGAAGCAATAGTGTGAAAACCTACTGACCTAATGCAAGAGGCTCTTCATCACCACCACTGTTCTTTGTTAAAGGACTGTTCTACAAAATCACTGCAAAGGCTAACAAAGAAGACAAAGCCAGAATTAGTTGCCTCTATCTACTGTATATTTCAATTTTCCTTCCATTGGTCATCCTGCCAAATCAGTTCTGGTTGGCACCAGTTGCCACTGGTTTATGTACTGCCAAGATTGTTTGAAGTAATGAGCTATCTCTACTGGTGTGTATCAGATGTCTCTTCAGTTCTTCAAGAAAAGAAGAGATTTCTGGAAGTTCTTAGAAAGACATTCATTAAAGTGTCTTAAATGGTGGCACAAAGTCTATTGACTTGCTCCTTGCATCTCCATTGTAGAGGAGCTGGTGCTATCAAAGCTGTTTCTTTCTCAGAAATAAATAAATCACTGGGGAAAGGAAATATATTTATAAACTGTCTCCTCATCTGAGGAGCTTCTGATAAGCATATTATAGAATACAGTATCTAACAATGCTTACTGGTCTTCCACCAGGGCTTGAGGTCCTTTTATGCAATAGTCCCTGTCAAGGTCAGACGCCACTTAAACAGCCAGTCACAAGTAGGTGTGAAAAAGAGTTTATTGTCCACTAATCACCGTGCTTGACAAGCCTGTAAAACTAACTAAGATCAACTAAAGGCAGCCTACTTCAGCAGAAACAAAACAGTCCTTGAGCAACAATTAACAGGGAAAAAACACAACCAAAGAAAATTCAAACACAGCGTCGGTGTGCAATCCTGAGTCATCAACTCTCTACTACCAGGAGCAACAAGAGCCTCAGGCTCTACTACAACAGTCCCTAGCTCCAATTATTAAATTGCTGCTATGCACCAAAATAGCTCAAACCTATCTATATAAGGATACTCACAATGAGATCAGAGTAGTCGGTCACAAACAAATCAAGCAAATGTAGATAATTTGATTCAGACAACCACATTCTGTTCCAATGACTAAAACATACAATTATCATTAAAGTGTGGCTGTCAGGAACTTCAATGCTTTCCAGTAAAGACGCTACAGAACTGCTGCTTCTTCCAGTGGTAGTTTATTGAAGACACAAAACCTATAAAGCTGAAGCACCCGCTTCCCATCACCACAATCCTTATATACTAATCCCTCCCCCATGCAATGCCTGGAGAGGGTTGCATCCTGACTCAGCAATCCCAGTGAGTCTTTGCATTACCCAGAGTTCCTTGGGTATTACATCATACCCCAGAGTCTTATCTAGACCAAAGGTCATAGTCCCAGTATATTCAACTGCAAAGAAAGAGAGCAAAGTTCATGGTTGAGTCATCTCTCTCTGACTCAGCAACTCAGGTGAAAGTAGTAGGCTCATGGCAGGCTGGGATCTGTCTCTGGCCCCAGGCATAGAGATTCTAGCCCTGACATAACGCCTTCCTCCACCTCCTCCTCCCCTGAGGAAGACAAAGCAACATTCAAAATTTTGGCATAATTGGGTTAACATATCTGTAACGACTCCACAATACACGGTAGGGACACACGTAGACGTCTTCTTGGTCCAACACGATTTTATTGTAGGTACGCCAGGCTGACAGCTAAAGCGCCGGCCCGCCACCCACACCACACTTAAATACCCCGGGAGCCCTCCCCTACCCAATGCAATGTCCAAGCAGGGTGTCATCATGCTCCGATGAATCAGCAATCCCAGTAGTCCATAGGGGCATGACCCCAGGGTCACATGAGTGACGTCATGAGTCCAAATGTCCAATGTCCATGCCAGGAGGAGTTACCTCACTTCCCTCTCTGGCACCTGGAAGTTACTCCACTCCCAGGCTGATTCAGCAATTCCAAGCACACATGGCCAAGGTCACTCCAGGAACTGGGCTAAAGGTCGTTGCAGTTTCATGACAGGTTGGGAACATGATCTCCCTCAAAGCTCAGGTTCCCAATCCTGACATAACGGTCTCCTCCACTTCATCCCCCCCCCCCCTGGGGGAAACAAAACATCATTCAATCCCGTGGAGGAAATGGGCACACATATTTCTTCAAAAAACTGCAATGAAAAGTTGGGTGTACTTTCCCCAAACTCTTGGGCAACAGGAGAGTATATGACACCTTATTTACAACCCTGTCAACCTTAAAGGTCCTATGAATTTTGGACTTAACTTCTTCGACTTGTACCCCAATTTTAAATTCTCCGTGGACAGCCACACCAAATCCCCCTCTGCATACTCCTCCCTCTTGCCGCTTGTGATCTCCAAACAGCTTATATGAGCGCTGTGCTTT
>JARBWK010000010.1:121784844-121853147 GCA_030556195.1 Anolis apletophallus
GAAAACCAAATGTTTGGTGCCAATTTTATCTAGCTTTCCCTCATTTCCCATAACAGATTATTCTGCCAGCCATTTTGAAATTAAGTTATTTATTTAATAGCTTTAATAATGATAAACCAAAAGTAATTACCACTTCCTCTTGGTTAAAGAGTATGTGCAAGTTCATAATCAACACATTCAGTACCATTCTTTCCCAGTCTCATACTTTGTTTATGCACATCACAGACAGATTACTATTGGATCTATATTTTTCAGAATCACCCAGATTGTTCTGGTTCAGGTTTTGGGCACACTTTCAAAATATTTCTATCGGGAGTGGTTGTGGACGACAGGGACAACGACAGGGAATGCTTGCTAGGAGGTCTGTTTATACAGGAGAGAAGTTAAGTGAGTTCAAAGTTCTACAAGTCAAGAAAGCAAGGTCATCACCCACTCTACGGATTTGAGATTCAAGCTGAGTTCTCAGCCAGTCGAAGGATTCAAGAGGCAAGTAGATTTGTCAGCCAATCAATGGTCAGGATCTCATAAATCTTGAACAGGAACATAAGAATGCCAGATGGTGGGAACTGAATATCTGAATGGTGATGACTGGTGGAATTTCAGGGGCTAAGAAGGATCTATGGAAGTCTGAGTGGACTTTGATGTACGTATGCTGGAAACTTAATCTGGTAAGATACTGGGTTGATCATGGCTTCAATGGGGAAATGACCAAGGAACTGGTGGTATAGCTTCTTCAAGGGCTACTGGATGAGTAGATGCCAGTTGGCGATCCCACCACTGATTTCAATGGACAGTGTGGTGCCAGATTGACAATATCAATAAGTGAAATGCTTAAAAGAGCCCTTCATCTTTTATATCTGCTCCTTGAGGATTTGGTGGATGGTCTGTAATTCCTGTAAGAAAAGACCCATGACTGGAAGAAAGTAGGAGTTTTCTGAGAGAAAAAAATCAAGGAAAGAAGTCATAGTTCACACAGAACACTGTATTCAACATTGAGGTGTGCTGCATATTGTAATGTGTAAACTCTTCTGGAGCCAAAATCTCAACCCAATCACCTCCGTTCCGATTTCTTCTTGATGGGCAGCTGTAGGTGAAGACACAGGTTCTTTGGTTTTGTTTTTAATAAAGTCTTGCAACACAGATAGCTGTTTCCAAAAGTGGCTAAATGTGAGCTGCTGGACCTTTGTTCCTGGAAACAAGACCAAGGGACATTCACAGGACTAGTAGGGTGGTAATTGGTTCACTTCATTTCACTAAACACATCTGTGAAAAGTGAATACTTCCTGATCAATGAGGAATTCCCTCAACCATTCTGTTACATGTAAAGGGGTTTCAGAATTATCCTATACATTATAGAAAAGTATCAACTTTAATATAAATAGATCCCTGAATACAGCTCAGCCATCACAAAGAAAGTGACAATTAAATCTGAAGAAATATAAGCCACTAGGAAACATGTTGCAGCTCAAACAATGATAGACGCCACCTCTGCCATGAGAGAAGCAATAGTGTGAAAACCTACTGACCTAATGCAAGAGGCTCTTCATCACCACCACTGTTCTTTGTTAAAGGACTGTTCTACAAAATCACTGCAAAGGCTAACAAAGAAGACAAAGCCAGAATTAGTTGCCTCTATCTACTGTATATTTCAATTTCCCTTCCATTGGTCATCCTGCCAAATCAGTTCTGGTTGGCACCAGTTGCCACTGGTTTATGTACTGCCAAGATTGTTTGAAGTAATGAGCTATCTCTACTGGTGTGTATCAGATGTCTCTTCAGTTCTTCAAGAAAAGAAGAGATTTCTGGAAGTTCTTAGAAAGACATTCATTAAAGTGTCTTAAATGGTGGCACAAAGTCTATTGACTTGCTCCTTGCATCTCCATTGTAGAGGAGCTGGTGCTATCAAAGCTGTTTCTTTCTCAGAAATAAATAAATCACTGGGGAAAGGAAATATATTTATAAACTGTCTCCTCATCTGAGGAGCTTCTGATAAGCATATTATAGAATACAGTATCTAACAATGCTTACTGGTCTTCCACCAGGGCTTGAGGTCCTTTTTATGCAATAGTCCCTGTCAAGGTCAGACGCCACTTAAACAGCCAGTCACAAGTAGGTGTGAAAAAGAGTTTATTGTCCACTAATCACCGTGCTTGACAAGCCTGTAAAACTAACTAAGATCAACTAAAGGCAGCCTACTTCAGCAGAAACAAAACAGTCCTTGAGCAACAATTAACAGGGAAAAACACAACCAAAGAAAATTCAAACACAGCGTCGGTGTGCAATCCTGAGTCATCAACTCTCTACTACCAGGAGCAACAAGAGCCTCAGGCTCTACTACAACAGTCCCTAGCTCCAATTATTAAATTGCTGCTATGCACCAAAATAGCTCAAACCTATCTATATAAGGATACTCACAATGAGATCAGAGTAGTCGGTCACAAACAAATCAAGCAAATGTAGATAATTTGATTCAGACAACCACATTCTGTTCCAATGACTAAAACATACAATTATCATTAAAGTGTGGCTGTCAGGAACTTCAATGCTTTCCAGTAAAGACGCTACAGAACTGCTGCTTCTTCCAGTGGTAGTTTATTGAAGACACAAAACCTATAAAGCTGAAGCACCCGCTTCCCATCACCACAATCCTTATATACTAATCCCTCCCCCATGCAATGCCTGGAGAGGGTTGCATCCTGACTCAGCAATCCCAGTGAGTCTTTGCATTACCAGAGGTCCCTGGGTATTACATCATACCCCAGAGTCTTATCTAGACCAAAGGTCATAGTCCCAGTATATTCAACTGCAAAGAAAGAGAGCAAAGTTCATGGTTGAGTCATCTCTCTCTGACTCAGCAACTCAGGTGAAAGTAGTAGGCTCATGGCAGGCTGGGATCTGTCTCTGGCCCCAGGCATAGAGATTCTAGCCCTGACATAACGCCTTCCTCCACCTCCCCCTCCTCCCCCTGAGGAAGACAAAGCAACATTCAAAATTTTGGCATAATTGGGTTAACATATCTGTAACGACTCCACAATACACGGTAGGGACACACGTAGACGTCTTCTTGGTCCAACACGATTTTATTGAAGGTACGCCACCCGTAAAGCTAAAGCGCCGGCCCGCCACCCAAACACACCTTAAATACCCCGGTAGCCCCTCCCCTACCCAATGCAATGTCCAAGCAGGGTGTCATCATGCTCCGATGAATCAGCAATCCCAGTAGTCCATAGGGGCATGACCCCAGGGTCACATGAGTGACGTCATGAGTCCAAATGTCCAATGTCCATGCCAGGAGGAGTTACCTCACTTCCCTCTCTGGCACCTGGAAGTTACTCCACTCCCAGGCTGATTCAGCAATTCCAAGCACACATGGCCAAGGTCACTCCAGGAACTGGGCTAAAGGTCGTTGCAGTTTCATGACAGGTTGGGAACATGATCTCCCTCAAAGCTCAGGTTCCCCAATCCTGACATAACGGTCTCCTCCACTTCATCCTCCCCCTGAGGGAAACAAAACATCATTCAATCCCGTGGAGGAAATGGGCACACATATTTCTTCAAAAAACTGCAATGAAAAGTTGGGTGTACTTTCCCCAAACTCTTGGGCAACAGGAGAGTATATGACACCTTATTTACAACCCTGTCAACCTTAAAAGGTCCTATGAATTTTGGACTTAACTTCTTCGACTTGTACCCCAATTTTAAATTCTCCGTGGACAGCCACACCAAATCCCCCTGCATACTCCTCCCCCTCTTGCCGCTTGTGATCTCCAAACAGCTTATATGAGCGCTGTGCTTTCCTCAACGCCTCCGTCACTTCTCTCCACACTCCTTCAGCTCGCACCCTCCATTCCCCCTGACCTTCTCCCCCTCTATCTCCACCAGCTGCGGCAAAGGGGCCACCTCTTGCCCATAAACAATCTCAAAGGGCGATTTCCCGGTAGAAGAATGGATGGAACTGTTGTAGGCTACCTCAGCATACGGAAGGAGATCTGACCAATTATTTTGTTCCTGATTACTGAAAATCCTTAAATAGGTCCCCAAAGACTTCTGCACTCTCTCCGCAGCACCATTACAGCAGGGATGATAACCAGACGTCAGTTTTCTTTGCGCCCCTAACTCTTCCAAAAATCTGCCCCAAAACCGAGCAGTAAACTGGACACCTCGATCACTCAACACCTGTTCTGGGCAACCATGTAACCTATAAACATGCTGCACATACAACTCTGCCAATCGCTCCGCCGATGGCAGCCCCCTCAACGGAATAAAATGAGCCTGTTTAGAAAACATATCTATAACAGTCCAAACATACCGATATCCTCTACTTGACGGTAACTCTCCTACAAAATCGGTACTAACATGTGTCCATGGCCTTATTGGATCAGCAACCACCTGTATCAACCCCTGCGGCCGGGCAGAGGGAACCTTATTCTTAGCACACACTTCACAACTTGCTACATGGTGCCTGATCTCCACTTTCATACCTGGCCACCAGTACCTCTTCTTAATAGCCAACATGGTCTTAGTGACCCCCCAATGTCCAGCAGTCTTATAATCATGATGCATTTCCAACACCTTTCTTCTCAACTTCTGAGGCACATACACCTTACCTCCCACCATCCACAACCCTTTCAATTTCACACACTCCTTCTCATGTTCCATCAACCACAAGTCCCCTGCATATCCTTCTTGTAATTCTAGACTCCACCCATCCACTACTTTTCCTTCTTCCTTAATTTTTAACCCCTTCTGGGACCGGGTTTGCACTGCACAACCCCACTGCTCTTTAGAAAAAACCTCTCCTTCTTTGTGCAGCCCATTTGCTCCTACACTCGGATATCTCGACAAAGCATCTGCCACCACATTTTCCTTCCCCTTGATATGCTGCAACTTAAAATTGAACCTATTGAAAAATTGCGACCACCTTACTAATTTTGGAGACAACTTCTGAGGGTTACGTAAATAACCCAAATTCTGATGGTCCGTCATGACCACAAATGGGAACGCTGCCCCTTCCAAAAACTGACGCCAGGTCACCAACGCGTTCTTCACTGCAAATGCCTCTTTCTCCCACACAGGCCATTTACGCTCATGCTCGCCAAACTTTTTTGAAAAGTAAGCACAAGGTCGCAATTTCCCCTGATCATCCTCCTGCAACAGAGCACCCCCATAAGCCCAAGCGGAGGCGTCACATTGAACTACAAAAGGTCGATTCACATCTGGATGTAGCAATAAAGGGCCCTCAGTGAAAGCCCTCTTCAATCTAACAAATGCTTCCTGACAATCCGGAGTCCAGTCTAATACTGCACCTGGAGACTTGACCTTTCTGGATTCCCCTTTACCCTTCGTCTTCAACAGCTCAGTCAGCGAGAGGGCTATCGCCGCAAACCCCGGAATAAAAGTCCGGTAAAAATTTGCTAACCCTAGAAAAGCTTGCAATTGCCGGCGTGTGCGCGGAGCTTCCCAGCTCAACACGTCCTCCACCTTTGCCGGATCCATAGACACTCCATTCTCTCCAATCCTGTACCCTAAAAAAATCAATCCGATTCTTACTAAACTCACATTTACTCAATTTAACAAATAACTTCGCTCGCCTCAACCGCTCTAATACCTCGCGCACCAACTTCACATGCTCTTCTTTCGTCCGGGTCGCCACCACGATGTCATCTAAATAAACAAACACCCCCTTGTATAAGGGGGTGCAACACCTCGTTAATTAACTGCATAAACAGACCCGGAGACCCGGCCAAACCGAATGGCATGACGAGCCATTCGAACAACCCTAGGGGGCACGAGAATGCGGTCTTCCATTGATCACTTTCTTTCACCCTAATCATATGAAACGCATCAATTAAATCCAGTTTTGTAAAAAACTTACAACCTCCCAACAATCCTAACAGATCCTTTATCAACGGCAAGGGGTAGCAGTTTGTCGTACTAACAGCATTTAACCCCCGGTAGTCAATGCACAACCTCAGTTTCCCATCTTTCTTCTCTCTGAACAGCGCTGGCGCAGCCAAAGGGGATTCTGAACGCCTGATAAACCCTTTCCTCAAATAATCGTCAATTTGCTCCCTTAATGCCACTTTTTCCCTGACCGTCATTGCATAGATCTTTGGCTTAGGTAAAACTGCTCCCTCCTTCACTTCAATACTACATTGCACATTCCTCATAGGTGGGAGTCTCTGGGCTAACTTAGGATTAAATACGTCAGCGTAATCCCAATATTCTTGGGGCACCCCTTTCACTTCTTTGCAAATGCCCTTCTCTACCTTAGGGATACATTGCACAGTCCCAGCTCTCCAGTCGATCTTGGGGTTCACCTTTTCTAACCAGGGCATGCCCAACACCACCTCATGGCCTTGTATGGGAGCCATAACAAAATTAATCTCCCCCTCCCATGGTCCTACTCGCCCTGTTAACCCCTTCGTCCCCACAGAGAAAGGACCTCCTTCAATTGTAGTCCCATCTAATTGTTTAAAGGTGACTGGAGTTTCTAGCGGTTCTGTGTCACCACCCAATTCCTCTACTAATTGCGGAGACATGATATTCTCTGAACATCCACAATCTACTAATGCTTTCTTTTTACAATAAGATCCCCTTTATCAATCCCAAATCACATTGGATACTACTTCTCACCCCAATGTTTTGGTTTTCAACATTGTCCACCATTGCAGCCTTAGCGGCAGCCATTCTCACTGCAGGCTTCTGAGGGCATTGATACGCATAATGTCCGGACTGGTTACAGGCATAACAGCGGACTCGGCTCAATGTAGGCTTCTTGCTGCCACTGGGACGGCTGTCGCTGACTCGCAACGTCCATGTTTCTGGGTTTGTTCTCACTCCAAGCACGACCCATGCCTCGCGACCTCATCGGTTGGCCTCGCCGCCTCTGCACCTGTGCCAGGATCCCCTCTACATTGCCAGCCAGTTGAACCCATCCGTCAATGTCTCCTGGGTCATCTCGGTGAAGACACCACTCCAGAACCTCTTTGCGCAATCCATCTTTGAACAGTTCTAGCAAGGTAGCTTGCGACCATTCAGCCACTTTTCCAGCAAGACCCATAAATTCTTCAGCATACTCAGTCACTGACTTGGCACCTTGGGTCAAGCACCTTAACGCCTCCTTCGCTTTGATCCTTTCCAAAGGATCACGAAATCTGTTCTTGATGGCATGCAGGAACCTCCTCACCGAGCCCAGGCAGGGATCTCGTCGATCGTGGCACTGCACATACCACTCAGCAGCCCTACCCTTAAACACAGCCCCAATAGCTCTAACTTGGCTGCTTTCGCTGGGGTACAAATGTCCATAATCTTCCATATGGTCTTGTACGGCCGCAATAAAGAAAGCCACTTTGGATGCCTCTCCTCAAATTCCACACGCAATGGCTCCCTTTTCATCCGGCTTCCAAACTCTTGAGAAGCCACTCTCGGCCCAGGCAAACTTCTCGGCCTAGTAATACCTCTTCCCAACCCTGCTGGTTGGACTCTAGGACCCCTCTCCGGACTCCTCTGGCACTCCTCTCCCATCATCCTCACTCTCGATGGAGATCTAGGACACTCCGGGATCGGATTCTCTCGGTTTCGGCTTTGGTTCCTCACTCCCGAAGGAGATCTAGGACGCTCACTGAAAGCCCCGTCCATCCAGGAGTAATAGGTGAAGTCTCCACCTCCCGGGGCCTGCCACATCGACTCTCTCTGGTCCCTCTCATCCAATCTCTGGGTCATCCGGCTTACCATCTGCACCACTGCCTCCACTTTGCAGTTCAACACATCAATCTCAGATGGTGGCTCCGGTTCTGTGGTCTCACTACCACCTCCTGTTGCCAGGTTCAACAGCTCTCTCTGAGACCGCTTCTCACGATCTTCCTGGATCCCTTCCAGACGAGCGCCTTTGCACTCCACCGCCTGGTCTTCCAAGCGAGCCTCTCGGTGCTCCGCCGCTCGAACAGCGCTCCTGCGCACCTCCAGGTTCCAAGCCTCACCCCTCTCCATCGCTCGGCTCGCCATCATTTCATCCACCCGAGTTTGCCACAGTTGCTCTCCTTCACGGAGTCTCCTCTCCTGGGCCGTCATCTCTCGGGATTCATCTGGACTTCCCACACGGTCAAGAGTGGTCCACTCCCACTCCTGAGTTCTCCGGATTTCCTCATTATCCTCCAAAATCCAGCTGTCCAGATACTTTTCTTCGTTCCACGCCAACCTCGCCATCGCTGGGATAGTTGGTCCGGGGCTTTAGCTTCTGTAACGACTCCACAATACACGGTAGGGACACACGTAGACGTCTTCTTGGTCCAACACGATTTTATTGAAGGTACGCCACCCGTAAAGCTAAAGCGCCGGCCCGCCACCCAAACACACCTTAAATACCCCGGTAGCCCCTCCCCTACCCAATGCAATGTCCAAGCAGGGTGTCATCATGCTCCGATGAATCAGCAATCCCAGTAGTCCATAGGGGCATGACCCCAGGGTCACATGAGTGACGTCATGAGTCCAAATGTCCAATGTCCATGCCAGGAGGAGTTACCTCACTTCCCTCTCTGGCACCTGGAAGTTACTCCACTCCCAGGCTGATTCAGCAATTCCAAGCACACATGGCCAAGGTCACTCCAGGAACTGGGCTAAAGGTCGTTGCAGTTTCATGACAGGTTGGGAACATGATCTCCCTCAAAGCTCAGGTTCCCCAATCCTGACAATATCGTTTTAACAAGTTGCAATGAAACACAGAATAAATTTTCCTCAAGGCCCTTGGCAATATCAATCGGTACGTCACCTCATTCACTCGCTCAGCCACTCTGAATGGTCCCACATACTTTGGGCCCAATTTTCGAGAAGGTAACCCCAACTTTAAATTCTGAGTGGATAACCATACCAAATCCCCTTCTTTATACACATCACCTTCTTGTCGGTTTTTGTCACCAAATCGCTTGTGCAACCCCTGTGCCTTATGCAACGCCTCAGTTACCTCCTTCCACTCTTCTCGAGCTCTATTGTACCATTTCTCCTTATCATCCTCCAGCACTCCTATACCAACTGGTAGTGGAACAACCTCTTGGCCAAATACAATTGAAAATGGAGTCCTGCCTGTAGATGAGTGCACAGATCCGTTATAAGCCACTTCAGCGTAAGGCAACAAGTCTGCCCAATTACTCTGCTGGGCATTTACAAAAATTCTTAGATAACTACCCAACGATTTCTGCGTCCTCCAACTCCCCCATTACAACAGGGATGATAAGCAGTTGTCAACTTCCGGTCTGCTCCTAAAGTTTCCAAGAACCTATCCCAGAATTTCGCCATGAATTGCACACCTCTATCGCTAAGCACCTGCTCTGGACACCCATGTAACCGGTATATATGCTGCACATATAACTTAGACAATTTTTCTGCCGAAGGCAAGCCAGTTAACGGTATAAAATGGGCTTGCTTTGAAAACATGTCCAGCACAGTCCAGATATACCTATATCCTTTACTGAGGCAACTCCCCCACAAAGTCGGTACTAATATGTGTCCATGGCCGCACCGGAGTAGCCACCACCTGGATCAATCCTGGGGGCTTAGCAGTAGGTACCTTCCCCCCCATGCACAAGCCTCACAACTACTCACATAATTCTTTACCGATGTCCTCATTCCTGGCCACCAATATCGGGCTTTGATTGCAAAGAAAGTCTTAGTAAATCCCCAATGCCCTGCTGTCTTGTGGTCATGGAACAACTCAACACCCTATTCCTTAACTCCGCTGGTACATACAATTTCTCCCGAACTATCCACAATCCCTTGAACCTTTTACATTCCAACTCATGGGCCTTCAACCAATCATCCTTCTCATAACACCTCTGAAACTCTTTTACCCACTCTTCCAGCTCCTCATCCTCCTGCTTTATTTCCAACTTCGCTTGTGCTCGTGTCTGCACCCTCAGACCCCACTGGTCCTTTGTGAACACTCTCCCCACACTTGGAAGAGGATCTGGCCCCACTGCAGGATAACGCGACAATGCATCAGCAACCACATTATCCTTACCCTTTATATGCTTCAACACAAAATTAAACCTAGCCAGATACTGGGCCCATCGTAACAATTTAGGAGACAACTTCTGGGGCTCCCTAAGAAATTGCAAATTCTTATGATCAGTTAACACTTCAAACGGGTGAACTGCCCCCTCCAAAAAGTGTCTCCACGTCTGCAGAGCATAACGAATAGCAAACGCCTCCTTTTCCCACACTGGCCAATTCCTTTGCTGCTCCCCAAATTTCTTAGAGAAATAAGCACAGGGTTTCAACACCCCTTCCTCGTCCTTCTGTAACAAAGCTCCTCCATATGCCCAAGCGGAAGCATCACTCTGTACCACAAAGGGTTTTGCTGGATCTGGATGCACAAGCAAAGGACCTTTAGTGAAAGCTACCTTTAAAGAATCAAAAGCCTTTTGACACTCTACAGTCCAACCCAACCTGGCACCAGGCGCCCTCACCTTCCTAGCCTCACCCTTACCTTTTGTCTTGAGCAACTCTGTAAGAGGCAAAACAATATTAGCAAATCCGGAAATAAAAGACCGATAAAAGTTAGCCATCCCCAAAAAAGCCTGTAACTGTCTCCTTGTTTTAGGAGCTTCCCAAGCCAACACATCTGCCACTTTACCCGGATCCATGGACACACCCTCTCTACTAATTCTATATCCCAGGAAGTCAATTTCGCTCTTGCTAAATTCACATTTACTTAACAAACAATCTGGCCTGTCTCAATCTCTCCAATACTTCCCGAACTAACTGCACGTGCGCCTCTTTGGTTTGTGAAACCACAACAATGTCGTCTAAATAAACATACACCCCCTTATACAAAAGGGGGCGCAGCACCTCATTAATCAACTGCATAAATATACCGGGGGCCCCGGCCAAACCAAAAGGCATGACGACCCATTCGTACAGCCCCAAGGGACACGAAAAAGCAGTCTTCCACCTGTCCGATTCTCGCACCCGCACCATATGGAAGGCATTTATAATATCCAGCTTTGTGAAATACCTGCCTTTCCCCAATTGCCCTAATAGATCCTTGATTAAAGGCAATGGATAACAATTAATGGTACTTATCGCATTAAGACCCCTATAGTCGATACACAACCTTAATTTCCCATCTTTCTTTTCCCTAAAGAGAACAGGGGCTGCAATAGGGGATTCCGATCTTTGGATGTACCCTTTCTTTAAATAATCATCTATCTGCTCCCTTAACGTAACCTTCTCCTTCTCAGACATAGGATAAATCTTTGGCTTAGGGAGTACTGCCCCTTCTTTCAGTTCTACCTTGCACTGTACATTCCTGACTGGGGGCAGATTGTCGGCTAATACAGGGTTGAACACATCTGCTAAGTCAATATATTCCTCAGGAATCTGTGGCTCACCTTCTTTCTTCTCTTCATTCACATACACACCACCATTCGCCACAGGCCGGCACTCTAACGTACCTGCTTTCCAATCTATGATTGGATCAGCCTGTCTCAGCCAAGGCAATCCCAATATAATTTCATGTTCCATAACAGGAGCCACTACACAATCCAACTCCCCCTCCCAAGTATCAACCTTTCCCTTTAACCCTTTCGTTCCCAATGGAAAGGGCCCTCCTCCCACAAAAGTTCCATCCAACTGGGCAAAATGTACAGGAGCTGGTAATTCCTGAATTTCACATTTCAAATCCTTAACTAATCCAGGACACATAATGTTTTCAGAGCACCCGCAATCCACCAATGCTTTATGCGTTTGATATTTTCCTTTCTTTTCCAATTCGATTTTACAAACAATACTTGGGGCCCCTTTTCTCACCCCATCTGCACTCTCCATCTTTTCACCCAGGGCACCTCGGGCAACTTTCACATTTTTGGTATCCGGTAACTTTCTTAGATGACATTGGAAGGAATAATGTCCCGGCTTAGAGCAAATGTAACACAAGCCTTTCCCCACAGTTGGCTTTCCGCTAACACTACTCCGCTGGCTCTCGCTTCCGGTTACACGTCTTGACCCTGGCCGAAATCGCCTCGTAGGTCCTACTGCCGACTTCCGCCGTTGCACTTGGGCCAGAATACCTTCTACGTTACCAGCCAATTGGATCCATCCATCGACATCACCAGGGTCTCCATGATGAAGGCACCACTCCAACAACTCTCGTCGTAATCCGTCTTTAAATAGTTCAAGGAGGGTTGCTTGAGACCACTCCGCTACCTTGCCCGCAAGGCTCATAAACTCCTCCGCATACTCCGTTACAGATTTATTGCCTTGCGTTAACCCCCTCAGAGCTTCTTTGGCCTTTACTCTCTCCAGTGGGTCATGAAATCTGTTCTTCACAGCCCGAAGAAACCCTCTCAATGTCCCCAAACATGGATCCTGTCGATCATGGCACTGCACGTACCAGTCCGCAGCTCTTCCTTTAAGCACAGCTCCCACAGCACGCACTCTGCTGCCTTCACTTGGGTACAAGTGTCCATAATCTTGCATGTGATCGCCAACTGCCGCCACAAAAGGCCACTTTACATGCCTCACCATCAAACTCCACACGGAGCGGCTCCTTCCTTGGACGAACATCACCCCCAATCGGGGTCTCCATTCTCCTGCTCCATCTCTTCTGGGCATCTGGGCACCAGGCTGGGGTCTCCACTCTCCTAATCCATCCCTTCTAGGCATCTGGGCACCAGGCTGGGGTCTCCATCCTCCAGATCCATCCCTCTTGGGCACCTGAATACCTCTTCCCAGTCCTACAGCTTTAGGCTGGACTGAAACCCCTTCATTCACCACTCTCAGCCTGGCACCACCATATGCTGCTCCTCGCGGAACTCCTGACTGGGCATCAACCCCCCACACTCCCGAAGGAGATCTAGGATGGGTTTCAACCCTCTCACTGTCCATCCAAGAATAACGCGCGTAAAATCGCCTCCCTCAGGCGGGCCCCACATCGAATCCTGGTTCTTAAACATCTGCTGGGACATTCGCTGCAATGTCTTCTCCAAAGCCGCAACTTTGCATCCCAACACCTCCACTTCCGTCGGAGAACTCGGCTCAGTAGTTTCACTCCCCCGAGTCGCCTCTTGCATAAACCTCTCCATTCCTGGGAAAGTTTCAGGGGCTTCAGCTTCTGTCAGGAACTTCAATGCTTTCCAGTAAAGACGCTACAGAACTGCTGCTTCTTCCAGCGGTAGTTTATTGAAGACACAAAACCTATAAAGCTGAAGCACCCGCTTCCCATCACCACAATCCTTATATACTAATCCCTCCCCCATGCAATGCCTGGAGAGGGTTGCATCCTGACTCAGCAATCCCAGTGAGTCTTTGCATTACCCAGAGTTCCCTGGGTATTACTTCATACCCCAGAGTCTTATCTAGACCAAAGGTCGTAGTCCCAGTATATTCAACTGCAAAGAAATAGAGCAAAGTTCATGGTTGAGTCATCTCTCTCTGACTCAGCAACTCAGGTGAAAGTAGTAGGCTCATGGCAGGCTGGGATCTGTCTCTGGCCCCAGGCATAGAGATTCTAGCCCTGACAGTGGCTTATATAGAATTCTACAAGTCAAGACAAGGTGCAACACATCAGTGTGGCTGAGTCACAGAGACCTGTGTGACAGCTGTCTATGCGGGTAGCAAAAACTCACCACAGTATGATTTTTTTTGTCTTACATAAGGTAAAATCTCACACCACTGCCCACCAAAGAAATATAATTGATCATAGATATGGTATTTTCGGAAATGGGGGAGAGTATCTTCAATGGTTCCTTAACATGGAGCACTGAAATTCTTCAATTTCCCATGATGAAACTATGATAGCAAGAGGTGGGTACACCGGTCCTCTCCCATTGTTGAATAATGTGAAAAATCTTCAACATTGCAGTCAGTTTCTGGTCCATTGCAAACTGGAGACATTTGGATCAAAGTTCCAATCCACATTTTTTAGAGTCCAACAACTTTGACCAGGTATGTAATAAGAAACACATACAATGTAAAGTTTAAAGCATATTATTTATTTATTTATTTATTATTGAGGCTTCTATGCCGCCGACTCCCGGGGGCTCACGGCGGCTCACAAGAGCCAATGGCACAATAAACAAGGAGTTAAAAACATAAAACCAATTAAAACAGTAGCAAACAGCAATAAAACAACAGAGCAGCAGCAGGTGCAGCAGCGTGGTGCTACTCTCCGAAGGCCTGCCTAAACAGATGGGTTTTGCAGGCCCGCCTGAACGAGAGTAGGTCCCTCAGGGCCCTAGTTTCGGCCGGGAGGGTGTTCCACAGCATGGGGGCTACTCACTAGGCACAGTTTTCTCCAGTAACCCTCACAGGTCAATATGACATATACTTTCTTTTTTGGCTAATATATTAAGTCATGATAAGTTTACAATGTACCAGAATTTAAGACAGCTTCTATATTAAAATGGGTAATCATCTGATTCTTGCAAACATAAAGAACTCTGGCAAGATTTAAATGCACAAAGATGATTAAACTCTTTATTTCATTTGGAAATCTGATTTAATTTCCCCCCCAAAAAACAGTTTACCAAGAAATTACTCAAATCCAGATAATTTGATTCAGACAACTACGTTCTGCTTCAATGACTAAAACCTACAATTATCATTAAACATCTGCACATTAGGTAATTTGTTAGTGAATTCATAAAGCTGGCACAAGATTGCTACTTCTGATGAAGCCACTTCTCTTCCTTTTTTAATAAGAAAAAACCCCCACTATTAGGATATTGCATTTTCTGGCAACATTGCAATTGATTGACAAAGAACACCAAAGTATTAGTCACAATTGGGCACACATGTGACTAATCTAGTAAAAATCTAATAAAAATCAAATTTTATTTATGGCGGGGGAACAGAGAATTTGTTTTTTTAAAAAAATATATTATTTCACATCATCCTAGAAACTAGCTTGTTGTCATTGTGCATATAACCACTGAAGAAAGTTTCATGGCATCTTTCTCTGTTTGTAATAGAAATATAGAATATTCGATGGCCTAGCTATTATCAATCTAACACCTGCTTATTATCTATTTATTGAAAGGTGGTATTCTTCTTGTAGAATAGATATGCCCATGGTCTGCAAATTTCATCATCATACAAATCGCAAGCATCCTAAATCAATGTTCTTAAGGGATAATTAGGGGTGGTGAAGGGAACATGCTGCACTTTTATTCTCACTGTTATTTTTAAAAAGTTCTTAAATGTTTTGAATGTGTTAATTTCCATCAATTTGACTTTGATTTATAGCCGTGATTCCCAAAGTGGGCGCTACCACCCCCTGGTGGGCGCTGCAGCGATCCAGGGGGGCAGTGATGGTCACAGGTGTATTTGGGGGGGGCGATGAATAACTGTTAGGGGGCGATGAAAGCATGGCTGAAATGACGGGGTTGCTGTAAGTTTTCCGGGATCGAAGAGAGGAGTTTGCCATTTGTTGTGTGTGTATTTGTGTAGCTGGCTCTACACTGGCTCTCTAATGCAGATCCAAACTGTATTGTGTGGCACTCTAGATCAACCCAGCTTGTGTTGGGAGTATCATAAAGTCAGGAAAAAGAGAGAGAGAGAGAGAGAGAGAGAGAGAGAGAGAGAGAGAGATCTGTGTGGATTGGGGCAGATGCTCCCCACTTGGCCAAAAGGGCGAGAGAAAGAGGAAAGGAAGCTGCATTCTTTTGGAATCCGGTCACCTCTTTCCCTCGTGGAACAACCTCCCTTTCCCAAGGAAACAGCAAGCCTTGGAGAGAGAGAGAGAGAGAGAAGGGCTTTGGCTACGATTCCACGGGAAGAGAAGGGAGAAATCAGGGTGTGTGTTGCCTTTGCAAGCACGTGGAAAGGACTGGGAAGGCGAGCCGCATGGGAAGGGAAAAGGAGGGAGTTGCTTCTGGAATTCAGAAAGTTCATTGATTGCAGGTGAGCTATAAATGTAGAAACATTTATAACAACATATATCTTTCTGTTTAATTGCTATTAAAATTTAAAAAAATTAATTTCTAAGGGGGCACTGAGTAATATTTTTTTTCTGGAAAGGGGGTGGTAGGCCAAATAAGTTTGGGAACCACTGAAAGGTTTCTCTTTCATATGGTTACTATAAGTAACCAACTGCCTTGGTTATCAATTCCTTTTTCAGATCTTGCAGATGGTGGCTTCTTTGAATCTGTCTATCCACCTGCAATGAGGTCTTCTGTTTTTCCTACTGCTTTCTAACATACTAAGCATTATTGTTTCTGCTAATACTTTGGATATATCTTCTCATGATATTTATTTATTTGTTTGTTTGTTTGTTTAGACTTATCTGCTGCCACTCCCATCTGGCTCGAGGCAACTCACAGCATTAAAAGCATAGTTAAAACAGCATATATAAAACACAGCATATATAAAACACTGCTTATATAAAAACACAGCATATATAAAAGCACGACATGTATAAGACACAATAAGATCATAACAATACATCAACCCAATGCACGGGAGGCAGGTTACACGAATCTGCGTTATAAGTGGTATAGTGTCTGCAGATTCCAGGCCAGATGATATGTCCAAAGTATGACAGTCTTGGTTTAGTAAGTTTTAGAAACTAATCAAATAAGTAACTTAAGTATCAAATAAGTGGGGCCGGAGAGATAGCACAGCGGTAACATCAGCTGTGCTGGCAATCTGAAGGTTGCATGTTCGAATCCCGGGCTGGTTTGGACACCCAGCTGTGAGTCCTGCCCACTGTTCACCCAACAGTTCGAAAACAGCTCAGCTGTGATTAGATAAAACTGGGAATTGCCAAGCAGGGAAGGATTTTTTCAAAGAAAGGACTTACAACATCTAAATAAACTAAGATCGGCTGTCGGAAGGTGGAATGCGGAAAACAAAGGCTCTCCGTCATGAGGATGAAGCAACAGCACCCCCTTGTGACGTAATGACGCAATTACACTCTGTGATGCACCATGGACGCAGCCTGAAGAAAAATCCTTCTAAAATTGTACTTGTTATATGTAGTATATTGTATGTAATTGTATGTGGAACCAGCAGGGACTGTCTGCCGTATGTGTGATGTAATCCACTCTGAGTCCCCTTTGGGGTGAGAAGAGTGGAATATAAATAAGGTGTACTATTATTATTATTTCTACATTATTGCTATTTTAACAGGATAATACACATTTGAAGACAACTATTTTCTATTCTTATTTTAATTTGTGATGTGAGCCCCCTTGGATTCTGTGTTGGGAGAAAGACACAAGGGGGGGGGAATGGGGCTGGTGCCGGTGGTAAGTTGGACGATGTGTGGCATGTCCCATCCCCTCCCCGGTGCCCCACGTATTTACCACAATGTGTGGTGAACCCTTCACCCAATGTGATAAGGTCTCTAGACAATTGTTCACATCGAAGATTAAGGAAGTAAGTGAAGGTGAAATAAAAAACAAAACTTGGAGCCACTGAATGAATCCTTCTGATAAACATTATGTAACGATAACTGAGGAATCAAGCTGATCTTTATACTTCGCATTTCCTTGCAGGCTCTGAAATTGCTCCAATCAATGCAGTATTTAAAATGCCAAAGAGGAAAATATCATTGTAGCTGTAGCAACATGAATGCAGAACTAAAAGAAGTATGAGTCTCCCTGAACACCTCACCTTGAGGCTTATTTACTCCTAAATAATGGAAGAAAATTATGCATGCTCTCCTTGATTGTCCTAATAGCCCAATTTCATCCCCTGCTAACAGATTGCTATTGAATGCCTAGTCTGAAGCTTAAGTGTTTTGATAAGATTGGCTGCAATTACTTGGTGTCCTTCACTGGCATTATGTTACTTCAATAAACATGAGCTATCTGAAATAAATAAGCAGCACACAAATCTGCTTTCTTTTCAAGACAATACGGAGTGTCAATCTCAGCAGGATGGATTCTAATGTGTAGAGAAGTATAGAAGAGGGACAAACATAGTAATAATGGACATGTTCACTTATCCTCAGATTGATGTGGCAAATGTCAGCTCCATGAGTTCTGCCAAGTCACTGACAGTTCTTGCCAGCATAAACAATAGCTTTTTAAAAATATAAAATAATAGTGCCTTCTAATCTCAAACACATACGAAGACATTTAGTCTCATCAAAAATTGAGTTTCTCTGTCAAAAGCTACAATCAACAGCAAAGGGATCTCTTCATATTGGGCTAAATTTGGCTGCATGTGCTGCTTTAGCCCAAGTCACCCACCAAGCCGACCATGGGTGAAGGAGGGTGGAGCCAGCACATGCCTCCACCAGATCAACATGGGAGGGGTCCCATGTTACCATTGTAATACATGGGAGGAAACACTTGCACCACAAATGCCGATACTTCCTCTATCTGACTGTCCTCAGCTGGAGCTGGGCGAAGTGGGACATGGGGTGCCGGGTTCCCTTTACCCCTCTACAAAGTGGAGCACCTCCAGCAGCCATCTGATGAGGTCGTTAGTATGATGCCTTTGTGGTTTCCTCAACACAGAAGCAACATGCGGCCTCTGTAGAAATGCTAGAAATGCCAGTCTAGTTATACATATAGGAGCAGACTCACAATATAGGCATTGTTCTTGTTGCCTGCAGATGGAGTAAGCAGAACTACCATGCTCTGGACACAAAAAATCATTCTGTTAGTGACTTATGCATGTGCAAGTATAGTTTATGTGTATGAGTCCTTTTCCAGGGGGGGGGGGACGCATTCATCCAGACACTACATCCAGACACCCCCCCCCCCCCGGGCTGGCTGCCACTGCTGCCCATATTAGCAACTCTTAAGTCCTGCGAGGTATTACGGTAAGTCCTTGCAGGACCATATGAGTGTGTATGAAGAAAAACCTTATTGTGTGTAATCATCCTATTCAGCTGGTTAAGTAGGTCAACCACCAATCTTGCACCACACCCAAAGGGCTATAACTGTTTGGATTATTTTCTATGTGATGTTGTGATGATGTTGGTGTGTGTTGTGTTGCTGGAGTTCTGGCAAGACATGCTGAAGGTGAGATCCTGAAGAAGCCTTTTACGCTGAGGAGACCTTGGTGCCCTTGAATGCACATCCATGTCGGTTTAGTCCATTGACCCACTGGCCCCGACTTTAGAGGCTGGCCGTCAATTGTTTGCACCACTCTGGGTTCCTTTAAATCCTGACAGCATAGTCCCAAATGCTTGGCAAAATCTTGATCAATGAAGTTATTGGTAGCTCCAAAATCCACCATGGCGTGGACAACAGTGGGACCCTTTTCAGCAGTCCAAAGGGTAATCAGCAACACAAACAGGACTCCGGTTCTTGGCTCTGTGAGAGATGGTCCGACCGAGCTGGCAAGCCTTTCTACACCCGGTGGGAGCCTTCCCCCTGGGGCAAAGTGGACAGTTCGGGGCCCTCCGATTTCTCCTCTGCCAGCCGCGGAGCGGTCTTCGGCTTGGTAGGACAGTCACGAGAAAAATGAACAGAAGCCCCACAATACCAGCACAGCTGGAGGCGCTGGTGCCGGGCCTTCTCGGCTTCATCCAGACGCGGGCGAACGTGGCCCAACTGCATCAGTTCCTCATCCGAGCGAGGCAATGGGGGTTGGGGAAGCGGTCGGGGGCCCGGCTGGTTTCGCACTTCATGGGTTACCTTTTTCGCTGGCGGCTTCTCCGCGAACCGCCGGGTCCAATGCTGCTGGGTGCGAAGTTGGGCCTCCAGTCGCAAACTCATCGCGATCACACCCTACAGGGTGAGCGGAACATCAGCGTTCCGAGCCACCTCTCCCTGGATTTGGGGCGAAGTCCCTCCAGGTATTGAGAACGCAGGGCATCAGCATTCCAGGTCACTTGGTTCGCCAATAAGCAAAACTCTGCTATGTATTGGCCCAGGGGAGCTCCCACTGATAGTGGCGTCGCAGCCTCCGCTCTGCCAGATCCCAATTCACGGGATGGCCCCAGGTGTCCCGAATGTGAACCAGGAACCCCTGCACCGTATTAATCTGGGCTGCATTGTGGTCAATCAAGGTGGTGGCCCAAGATGCCACCGGTCCATCCAATAAAGTATACACAAAGGCCACTCTCTCAGGCTCCGTTGCAAAGTTGGCCGCCCTGGCCACCAGATAAGCTTGGCATTGTCCACGGAAGGTGCGGGCAGCAGCAGGGTTCCCTGCATAGCGAGGCGGTGGAGCCACAGAGACCCTTCAAGGAGGCGCTGGTCGCGGAGCCTGTTGCATGGCCAGCACGGCTGCTGCAAACTGTTGCTGAAGAGCCGCCATGTCGGCTTGCAAGCATTGGTAATCCGCTGCTGTCGGATTCCTGGCCATGGCTGGTGGGTGCCTCCCACAGCTCCTCCGGGTCCCGGCGGAGTCTGCATCAATTCTTCGGTTTACAAGGGAGTTGGATCCCGAGCCAAGCTGTTGCCCTCCTGGACCTCTGGTAAACCTCCCTTGATAAACCACACGTTCAGCTGAGGTACAACAGGTTTATTTAGAATAACTGGTATAGGAAAGAGGCTAGAAGTAGCTAAGGTGCCCTTAAAGTGGCACCGGTGAAATAGCAGCAAATGTTCTTGGAAGCAGCAATGAATATAGAACCAAGGCAATCCAGGTTCAGGCAGGATACAAGGCAAAAGTCTTTCTGTAGCAAACAGGAACAAAGCAGTAGGCAAACGGAGGCCCAAGCGGGCCGAGTTCAAGCAACCAGCGAGCTGGCAGGTATCAGCTTAGCAGGAAGGCCGCAAGGCCCTTTCAGGATTCCATGATCATGAAGATGCGATCGTTGGCTCGAGATGGCTAGCCTTGCTCAGATCAAACAGTTATAGGGTCCAATCCCTTTGATCTGTCCGACGTACCTGTGTCGCACTTCATGGTTCTCAGGTTGGGATGCAGCTGCTGTTTGGTAAACCTCAGCAACAAAGTATGCAAGCCAATTAGTGCCCACATCTGTGGAAGGGAGTTTATCCCACTGCTGGTCTCCACTGGCTCCGCTTATCGCTGGGAGTAACAACTGCGGCCTTGACTGTCTCACCCAGGCTGCAATGTACAGAGTTCACTTGGGAAACACAGACAGGCCTGGAAGATTTCTTGTTGCCATCATGGCTGCACTTTGGTTCAGGGGAAACCAAGGAAACTGAGGCTTGTGGCGTGACATATAGAAGGTATGGAGGAACATGATGTCTCAATCTACACTGCCATATAGTGAAGTATAGGAATCGCATTAGCCTGGTGCGTCCATCAACACAAACAGGTTATGGCGATTGAACTTGGGGTAAGCTACTTAAGCCCCAAATACCGTCATTTAATGCAGTTAGAAGCTAGCTTCAAACTGTGGCATCTGGACAACAAACTCCCACAAAAGTGCATGAAAGAATCTCCTTAATATACATCATCTTTGGCGGTTTGTGTAATCACCACCCAGGTCTCAAACTGGTTACAGGATTTCCTGTGTAATCTTCTATATAGCGAAACTATTTTCTTCAATACGGATTTGAAAGTGCATTAAATACTCGGTGTAGATTTGGGCCTTAATTTGGTTGGGCCCCAAGTTTTTAAAAACCCTGGGAAAGGTGGAATCCTGCAGCAAGATCTGGAGCTTTATTTACTTACATACATTATTTCATCCCGGCTCTTTTCAACCCCCGAGGGGGATTCAGAGCGGCTTGACAAAGGCAGCAATTTGATGTCAATACACAATATACAATATAAAACCATAAACATACAGCATTAAGATACAGTTAACATTAAACACATAATACACACTCGATTGAGTTAAAAACAATGTTCCGTCCACGACATAAGCATTGAGCCATATCCATCAACTTGCCAGTCCAATTCCATTCCAAAGTGCTGCATTGTGCTGTGCAAAGGCCTGGTCCCATAACCAAGATTTTACTTTTTTCCTGAATGCTAGGAGGGATGGGGTCGATTGTATTTTGCTTGGAAGCATATTCCACAGATGGGGAGCCACCACCAAAAAGGCCCTATCTCTTGTCCCCACCAACCGCATGTGAGAAGTTGTCAGGAGCGAGAGCAGGGCCTCCCTGGATGATTTTAAATTACGAGGTGGGACGTAGAAGCAGATGCGTTTGGTCAAGTAAGCTGGGCCAGAACCATATAGAGCTTTAAAGGTCAAAACGAGCACTTTGAATTGAGCTCGAAAGTGGACCGGCAGCTTTCTCAGTGTTGGGACAGTGGGACAAAGAATCAGAGAGACATGGCAGTGAAGAGCAAATTCAAGGTACAGTTTGGATTAACCAAAAAATATGTCTTGAGCCACTTTTCTACTTGGAATGGCAGTGTTGTGATCTATGCTAAACCAATGATGTGGGGGGTAGAACTGGACCTTTAAAAAAAGTATATATGAAAACGGTTTTGCACAATGAGTGGTGGCACAGCCTGTGGGGTACAGGGAGCGCCCAACTCCCTTGTTGCGCCAGCTCCACTGGCGGCCAATTAGTTTCCAAGCACAATTCAAAGTGCTTGTCTTAACCTACAAAACCCTATATAGTTCTGGTCCAATTTACCTGTCCAAATGGATTCTCTCCTATGAACCATCAAGGATGCTAAGATCTTCTGGGGAGGCCCTGCTCTCGGTCCTGCCACCTTCGCAAGCGCGTCTGGTGGGAATGAGTGACAGAGCCTTCTCCGTGGTGGCCTCCCGGCTGTGGAAATCTCTCCCAAGTGGGGTTAGATCTGCCCCCTCCCTCTTGTCCTTCAGGAGGCTAGTAAAAACCTGGCTTTGGAACGAATCATTCCCAGAAGAAGGCTGAGACTGGTTATACACGAAAGTGAATGACCACAATTATAGACTGAGTTGAACTTGTTTTTAGTTGGCGATTTGGCTTTTATGTATTTTATTCATATGCATTTTAATCTTGTATTGCTGTTGGATGTTTTTAATTTTTATTTTAGCATTGAATCCTTGCTGTAAGCCGGTCTGAGTCCCTCTACAGAGGTGAAGAGATCGGGATACTAAAATTTTAAATAAATAAATAAATAATATGATGGTTGTGACTAATATATAATAAGAAAGTTTTTCAGATCAGAATTGTCTGCAAACTTTTTTCAAGTGAATATATGCACACTATTTGCAATGTATTAATACAATATGAATTTATACTTCATGATTTTTGCACATTCATGTGCTGTCTTTTTATTATTTGCATAATCCCTTGCAGAAGCTCTTAAATATCTATAAGCTAAACCGACTCAAACTTTTAATTACAAAATATTAATCTTCGATATCTCAAAATGTGCCTCTTCTTTCCCTCGAGCTAGCAGTTTATTGTCAGGTACATGTAGTTCTGTCATTCAAATACTATATTTAACATTTCTTAGAAACTGGTTTTGTTTGAGAAGACTTCTGGCAAAAAAAAAGCACCTATGCTATATGCAAATCTTGCAGTTGGTTAAAAAAAGCATATTCTGATGAGGCTTTATACAGAAGCATATTTCATGAAATAATAACTGCAAAACCATCACTTTTCAAAAGTTTTATGGAGGAATTTCAAAGAGAGACAATCATGGGATTCACACTCCCTCCTTTTTTTATTGCTGCTTACTTTCTGCACAGTAAAGCCTGATAAGATTTTCTATAGAAATCTCTCCATCATAAAAGAAACAAGGGAATGGAGGAAGAGAAAAGAACTCTATATTGTGGTTTTATCGGTCTTGGAAACAATAATGGAAGTGCAGCCTAAGCTCGTGAAAGTACAAGAAGTGCCTCTGTGTAAAAAAAACACAAAACACATAATATAATACTTCTGTTATCTAGAGGATTAAGAGCATTTATATGGCATTTAAAGAAACCATCTGGGTGCAGTGTATTAAGTACAGCATTATTTACTTACCGGAGGGTCCTGATCTTCAGCTTCCACTGTTGTGATGACAGTTCCTTTGATTGCATCAGGAGCTACCATTCCCCTGTACAGAGGCTTGCTAAATACTGGGGAGTAATCATTCATATCCTGCAAAACATAATTAAGAGTTTACTGCTGAAGCTGAAATGAGATTATAGACACAATCAGAATTGTTCAATCACATCACCAGCCATTCAATTTATTCTATTAGAGACCGGATTTACTACTGTCAGGACTCCAGAACTCTCAATCATGTGATGTTCCTCATCAAAGATTGGCACGTAATAGGAAGTTAGCAAATTTGAATTGTTCGTGTTTTCTGTGGAGCAGGAACTTATCTCTATTCTTTCCATGTTTTTCCTGCCCCTGTAAGAACCAACTCTGTTCCAAATGGAGTCAACTGTCACGAGTGGAATATGAGTCCTGATATGAAGATGTTGCTAAGACTCACAGAGTTCCATTGGGATGCGCTGGGCTGTTACTAAAGATTTACTTACTGGAGTTTTTTCTAATTGTTGGAAGAGGTTGAACCCAACAATATCCCTTGTTGACATTGTAAATGTTTGTATCCACTGCTGTGTGTCGGGACACCACTCAACTCTTCCTTTGCCTTATTGGATTATAACAAACGCATTGGGAATATACCCTGGATTAAAATACCGTATAAATCCAACTTGGAATTTGTCCTAATTTGAACAAGGTCTTTTTCGGGACCCTAACGGGAATTATCCACATTTGGTGACATCAATTCCACACAAGCGTTGATTTGTATCGTGAACCAAGACTCTGTGTTGGATATAGTAATATTGACATACTCTCAGTGCTTACCAAAACAAGGAAGAACCCAGTAAATCCTTAGTAACAGCCCAGCGCGTCCCAACGGGACTGTGAGTCTTAGCAACATCTTCATATCAGGACTCATATTCCACTCGTGACATTTGACTCCATTTGGAACAGAGTTGGTATGAGAATTATAGCTAAATGACTTTAATACTGTTATACCCATTATTCCCAATGCACCATTGGTTTTTGTGATACAGTGAGGATACTAGCTTATTAAATTCTTACATAATCCCAGGTATATAGCTATATAAAACAGATATAAAAACCAAACATTTACTGATAACAAATCAGCATTTGCAAGGCTTGCTAAACAGACCGATTTCCTTTTTTTAATGAAGTATAGCTGAAGCATTTTATGCAGAGTACACTGTAAACACTGCACAACAGAGGCATGTAAATGTCAAAAACAGTCACTAAGTGATGTTCAAAAATGTTTATTGGTGCCAAATTTTCAGGACTCCAACACTGAACAAAGGGAACCCCATTTGGGGTTGGGTCCCACAGTTTAAGAGCCTCATCGCATGGACTTTTGGCTCTGTCCAATGATGCTTCCAAGACTGAGCCCACTGGAGTCCTTCACATGACACAGGGCTACTTCTGGAAGGGTTTTACCATGGCACCATCCTGGAAGTGTCCTGAGACAGAGCCCTGAGAACACGTGTGACTACCTGTGTTCTCATAGCCTACAATGGGGCTAATGTGGGGGGAAACTGGGTGCTGATGCTTTCCCCTGTGTGATTGGGAAAGTAGCGATTTGAGACACAGGATGACAGTTTTCCCTGCTGCCCCAAGGATTCTCTGCTCGATGTAGCCTGTGTTATGGACCTCAATGGGATGAGGTCCTAAGAAGCTGTGGTATAGAAGATCTGGAATATAGAAGACTACACAAGGTATTACATTAAAAGTATTTGATTTGTGCCTATCTGCTTCTGATGATGCAGAAGATGAACTAAGCATACATCTACACTGTAGAATTAATGGAGTTTGACAGGACGTACTTGCCATGGCTTAATGCTATAGAATCCTGGGATTTGTAGTTTGGTGACCTACCAATACTTTTTGGCAAGGAAGACTAAAAACTTTGAAAACTATAATGCCCATGAATTCCACAGTAACTAAAGTGGTGTAAATGGACTTTAAGGCGTAGTTTAATTTAAATCATGGAGAAGATGAGGATATACCTTTTGGGTTTTTATTTTTGTTTGGAAGTGGATACTTTCAAAACAAGGTCAAGGTTTCCCCATAAAAATAGAAATTCAGTATAGGACAAGCACAGTTATGACATGGAATTACCATGCTAATAGTTTTCTAACAATAATTGGACCAATTAGACCAAGAGCATGGTTTAAACAAATACACTTTTTGACTTGTTCAAAGCATATATAGGAGACACAATTATTTCAAAGGAAACATATCCAGACCCATCAAACATTGCTCTGTGCTTTTCTTGTGTCTCTAAAGCTCTGTGATAACAGAAGACAAATAGAGAATGCCTAAACATTTGTGTTCATCTTCTGCATGTCCTCATGTCCTTCATGTTGGGAAATCGGGGACTATAAATAGGAATGCCAAAAAGAGAAATGACATACACATTCTCTGATAAGAATTGTTCAGAACACTCTCTTCTATGGGAAATGACTAGGTTTTGTTAATATTTCTAAGGTAAACAGACCAGAGGAAGAAGAAACAGTAGAAACATAAAGTCACTTAGAAAGACAAAGTTTTTGTCCTAAAACCATATTTTGGAGCAGCAAAATACTTATATATTAATTTGATTTGGGAAAAGTTATATAATTAGCAAGATAAAATATTAGAAATACAAAAAAAAATCCTTATATTTTAGTTGTTGACTTGTCCCATGTCAAATCTTTAGAATGGTTACAGTGCACATTTAAAGTTAGGACACACAAGGAAATAGAAATTCTAAATAAACATAAATGTAAGTCAATCCCGTCGAAATTTGGACTCCTTTTTTGGGTGTCTGCACAGACATTCAGGGCTCCCAGGAATACTTATAAAGAGAGATTGTCTGAAAAATACTGAAATAATGTTACCCTTCTTCCCATGATAACAATAGTATCATTCAAAAGCTTTGGCAAAGATTGGGTTACATATCTCTATTGTTGGTCACATCAACCCAAGAAAGTTGGCTTTTATTATTTGTCTTTTAAAAGATTATAGGGATCACTCTTGCAGAGGGTGATTGGAGAATGCCTTTTCTGCTCCTTTTTAATGTAGTGTACAATATTTTTAATGTAGTGTACAATGTGAAAAGTATAGACATCGTACTGACAACGAAGATCCACATAGTTAAAGTAATGGTATTTCCCATAGTAATCTATGTTTGTGAGAGCTAGACCATGAGGAAGGTTGAGCGAACAAAGATAGATGCTTTTGAACTGTGGTGCTGGAGGAAAGTTCTGAGAGTGCCTTGGACCACAAAAAGATCAAACGAGTCCATACTCCAGGAAATGAAGCCCAACTGCTCATTGGAGGGAAGGATATTAGAGGCAAAAAATAAAACACTTTGGCCACATAATGAGAAGACAGAAACACTTGGAGAAGACAATGATGCTAGGCAAAATGGCAGGGAAAAGGAAGAGGGCTGACCAAGGGCAAGCTGGATCGATGGTATTCTTAAAGTGACTGACTAGACTTTTAAGGAGCTGGGGGTGGCCATGGCCGACAGGGAGCTCTGGCGTGGGCTGGTCCATGAGGTCACGAAGAGTCAGAATCGACTGAATGAATAAATACCAACAACAATGTTTCAGCATCAGCCTACTGCAGAGCTTTCTAAACTGTGTGTTGGCACACTAGTGTGTCACCTGTAATCTCTAGGTGTGTTGTGTGAAAATGCTTCCCCATCCCCACAAAGATTGGTGCTGTTCAAGTATAGGTACTGTTAAACTTTTATAATTTGCACAATTTGTTGATTGAGTTGCAGTAATTCCCACTAACATGGACAAGTTTCTAATTAAGAAAGGAGAATCCATTGACAATTATGTTTGTGATGAACCACATGGAGTGTGTATAGAGAAAACTATAGGTGCAAAGGGAAAAAATCCAATTTTGTTTATACAGCAAAAATTATATGAATATATATATATATATGTGTGTGTGTGTGTGTGTGTGTGAACATTGTATATGTGTGTGTGTGTGTGTGTGTGTGTGTGTAGAAAATCTTATAAGGGGTTGGTTTAATTGGTTTACCAGTAATACTGAATTACGATGTCATGAAAGGATGCATGCCAAAAAAGTATGTCACCAACATTAAAAATTTGAAAAGCTCTGGTGTCCTCACTTTGCTAAGCCTTTCTACAAAGCTCGAGAGCAATACGTTTGCGCACATTCTGAGTTTGTTGAGCAGAAAGAAGTTTCAGGTGCAGTAGTGAGTTAGTTTAATTTTTTTTCATGTATCTTATTTTTAAGAGGAATCATGCTGTTGAAAATGTCTAGAAATGTGATCCTACTTAAAAACAAGGGATACAAACTTTTTCAACTTAAATAGTCAAGAGTTTGCCACTGTTGTTGTGAGTGTATGATTCTTGGTGGGTCAAGGTGTCTGTGCATGTCCAATGCAGATCCCCTGGAAATTTCCTAGTGTATGTAGATGCTATAACACATGGTGTAGTCTCCCACGGTGACAGCTTTACACTAACACAAGGTTTCATAATTTGAGAAATGGAAGTCTTGAGACCAGTTCATTTCTCTTAGCTACAGAATAATGTCATTTTCTGCGATCTTTTATGACTTTTTCAAATATTCATACAAATAATCTCAAATATTTGTAAACCATCTCCCTACAGTTGATCTCATTTACACCCTAAACCATGAGCATTAACAAACATGTCTAACAAACTGTTTGCACATTTGAGACAACAAAGAACACCTAGAGGCGGATCGGCGCTGCTCGTGTTATTGGACCTCACGGCAGCGTTTGATACTGTCGATTACCAACTTTTGACACACCGCCTGGCGGTGGCGGGGGTGAGGGGGACAGCCCTCAACTGGCTGTCCTCCTTCCTCCAAAACCGCCTGCAGCGAGTGAAGTGGGGAGGGGTAGTCTCCGGGGATTCCCCTCTTCTTTGCGGGGTCCCTCAGGGGGCCATTCTTTCCCCACTGTTATTTAACATCTATATGCGACCACTCGCCCAATTGGTACGGAGTTTTGGGCTGGAGTGCCATCAGTACGCTGATGACACCCAGCTCATTTTGAGGATGGACCCCGGGGTGGGATCTGTACCCGATAATTTCCATCGCTGCCTAGAAGCCGTAACTGGATGGCTGCGAGCCAGTAAGTTGAAGGTGAACCCGGCGAAGACGGAGATCTTGTGGCTGGGGCGCCGGGGTAGAGACCCAGTTGCCAACGTTTGATGGTGTGGCACTTCGCCCACAGCCCTTAGTTAAGAGCCTTGGGGTCCAGCTGGACACCCAACTGTCGATGGAAGCGCAGATTGCCTGCGCTTGCAAGACAGCGTTTTACCATCTACGGCAGGCGAAATGTCCCCCTCACCCCCGCCACCGCCAGGCGGTGTGTCAAAAGTTGGTAATCGACAGTATCAAACGCTGCCGTGAGGTCCATCTACCTCTCCCGCTGCGACCTGGCCACGGTGATCCAAGCCACGGTCATCTCGAGGCTCGATTACTGTAATGCGCTGTACATTGGCCTACCCTTGTCGGCGATCCGGAAACTTAAGCTGGTGCAGAACGCAGCAGCGCGCCTGCTGTCGGGAGCCCCAAGATCTGCGCATGTGACCCCACTCCTGCGCGCACTGCCCTGGCTTCCTATTGAATTCCAGGTCTCCTTCAAGGTGTTAGTTCTAACTTTCAAGGCCTTACATGGTTTGGGGCCAGTGTACCTGAGGGAGCGTCTTACCCCATACAAACCCAGAAGATCACTGCGCTCAGAGGGGCTTAATCTACTAGAGGTTCCCAGTATTAAGATCTGTAGGCTGTCGAGCACCCGGCAGAGAGCATTTACAGTGGCCGCTCCGACCCTCTGGAATTCTTTACCAGAGGAGATACGAGCATTACGGGGCTTGCTGGCCTTTCGCAAGTCTGTGAAGACTTGGTTATATAGGCAGGCATTTGGTTCCAACTGATGCCTCCTATTCGCCAGCTGCCAACACACTGTTCTGCCATGTATTGCCTCTGCATACTATTGCTTGCCGGGGTTACTGTGGGTTATTGTGGGGAGTGGGGCTTTTGGGTATACATCTTTTATCTGTTTTGATGTTTTTATTGATTTTATGCTGTAAACCGCTCTGGGCTCCAGAGAGAGCGGTCTACCAAGTCGAATTTATAAATAAATAAATAAATAGAGTGGAAGAATGGATGACGAAACTCATAAGAACTCTCTGAAATGGACAAACTGACCAGAAGACTACAAAACCAGAATGGAAACATTTTTTAAAAAGACTGGGAACCATTAACTACCTACTCAGAAAAATTAAAAATAACAATGCTCGGCTTCCTAAATTGAGTAACCGAAAAAAAGGGGGGGGGCAATCAAATCTTTCATTTGAATCAGAACCTGTTAGCAATTAAAAGTATTTAATATGTTTGCTGACACACGTGAATGGCTATATTGTAGTGGATTACCAGCAGTAGAAGATTTGTGGTACAGATAGTGGGATCAAACTGTTTTAACCGTATAGTGAAAATACACTCAAAGAATATCTGTACTTCTTTAGCTTGAACTGTGTAAAAAGGCTATAAGTTGCTTGAAATTGTATGCAATAGAACATTCTCAATATATCAATGTGGACTTTCAGCTTGCTGCTTTGTGTTTTTGTAGTAGGAGGGAAAATGAGATTAATTTGATATATGAAAAATCAAATCAGTTCTGCAATATAGCAATTAATAGCTAAGAGTATTGAACTATGTAACTCTTGTTTATCACTTAATGGTGATACCTTACAGTTTTGATGCATGTGTTAAGAAAATACATATGAAATGGTTATTGAATTAGTGATGGGAAGGCGGAAATTCTAAATGATGCTAAATATATTGATTACCAGCAGTAGAAGATTTGTGGTACAGATAGCTGAGAAACCCTAAAAACAGTTGAAGTAACTAATAGAGTAAGAGAAACAGAAATTGTTTCTGTGTGAAATGACATATGCTGAGTTGTTGAATATAGCAATGTATACTGAGTCCCCCTCCCGGGATAGAAAAGGGAGGGGTATAAATATTGAAATAATAATAATTAAAAAAAAGTATATAAGGATGTGTAAATTATTTTGTCCCCACAATAGCTTGTGGAGGTAGAAAATATATTGTTATGTTCATTTTCCTGTTTCACTGTAAATATTTACTAAAATGTTGAAATAAAGCTTTAAAAAATATTTAAAAATTCTGAACTTTTCTAATTTGAAAAGAAAAGGGAAAAAAAGGAAAAGCGACAAAAAGAACAGTGACAACACTACATTATTATTTCCTTCTGTGATTGTCAGGGCAAAGTTATTACAATGACCTTTAGAGAATTCTATTCAAAGTCTGGAAGGGCTGGATATAGCTGCAATTTGCCCACAAGGAAAGGATATTGAGTGCTTGTGAATGTATATATGAACAATCAAAATTAGGCAAAATTATAGTTTTAAGAGTGCAGTAATTTTCTCTGACTGAAAAAGTATGGCTATGGACTCCATTTTGAAAGACATGATTTGTTATCTCAAAAGTACAGGGGAAAAGAAAGGCAATGCATGTGAGATGAAAATAATGCATTTTTGATAATTAAATGTTTTAATTTTTTTTTAGAAAGAACCTGTAATACAGCTTCCTACATTAAACTGGAAGATCTTTATAATCCACATTGCCTATTTGCAGTAAGGCCTAAATTGTACTGAGCAAAATGTAATAATTGAGAAAAATGCAGTCCTTTTGTTAAAAAGCCCAAAATTAGTCATTTAGAAATGTACAATTGTTTTCTAATGTCTTTCAGCAAGTAGAAAACTTTTGAAACTCTCTCTCTCTCTCTCTCTCTCTCTCTCTCTCTCTCTCTCTAACATAATTTATTAGGAGTGCTAGTTAGAGACTCAGATTAGCTGCCATTTTTATTTTCTTCATTTTGCAATTAATTTTGCAAAAAATGCAAAGGTTTTATGGTTTTATTGGGTTTTATAATGTAATTGAAAATTTTAGCTATGTTTAATTGTCTTATCTGTTTTTATATTGTTCGGGCATCGAATTGTGCCACTATGTGAACCGCCCTGAGTCGTCCTCGGGCTGAGAATGGTGGTATAGAAATGTAGTAAATAAATTACTTGATAATGCTTTTTTTGTGGCATGGTCAACTCACACAACAAGAAAGAAACATTATTATATATCTTTTTAATAAGAAAAAAAATGTGAAATTGACAATCTTTTTGATGTAGTATCCTGAAAATACAGAGCCAGTATTCTGCGTCAACTACATACAATGGACCTTGATATCCACTGGGGTTTAGTTCCAGCCCCCCTCTTCTCTCCTCTGGTAGATATCAAAATTTGTGCATGCTGCAATCCCATTATATAAAATAGCACAGTAAAATGATATCCCTTATTACCAGATCACTATTCCGATCATTATTTGTCATACGGAGACTTGGGATGGATCTACACTGATCCATCATCCTGGGGCTAACCTGATATGGCACATGCCAGATCAGCCCTGGAATGGTTTACACAAGCACTGCCCCAGCCTCTCATGTTTGTGTCACGATGGTTTCAAAGTGCAACATGGGTACTTTATTTTCAGTGATGTTGGTCCCTCCCTTCCCTGACTACCAATCAATTAGGCTAGTGTCACTACCAGGTGACCAGCAGGATCCATGCTGTGCAGAGACTGCCATGACACAGAGAACACGAGGGGACAATAAGTGTTCACACTGGACTTATCTCACATTTTCCACTTTTCCTGTCATTTCCATTGATTTATCACCCTACAACTCCTTCATGTGGAAGCGATACATCACCAAGAGTCATTGGGTTCTCAGTCCTCTGCCTCATGACTTGTAATTTGGTGTCCTTTTGATCTCTCTGATTTTCTCTTGAGTCAAATTAAGATGAATATCAAATGTCAAAAGTGGAACAGTTTGAATGATCTTAATTGATTAGAATGATTCTCAACCCCAGAGTTTAGATCCTCATAAAAATATTCTACAAGTCCAAAAAGGTTATCCTTTCCAATAGTAAATATTTATATGAATACTACTTTATTGCAATGAACACTACATATAACTTCTTGTCTTTGTTTATTCCAATTTAGAGTAAGGCTTTTCTATTTTTGTATGTTGATGGAGGAAAGTGTTGTGTTTCTTGTTTCAGATAGAATCTGAAAGCAGCAGACAAATGCATGCTTTCTTTTCAAACTTCATGCCTAAATATATGTGAAGAGTGGCATATTGCAGGAATGTCCATGAATTCTGACTATGAACTCTGTTCGTGCTAGACCTGTAATTTATGGCATAGAGAAAATAAAGACTGACAAGTTTTCCTGAAGCCATCTCTGTTGCAAACTAAGCTGTCATCTTATCTCTTGCAAGATCAGCCAACACTTTTCCATCAAGATCTAAAGTGACAAATCATCTTTATAATAATTAAGGGACTGTACCGCACAACAAGTTGACACTAACACTGCAAAAGAGAAGACAAATATGGTAAACATAAAGGTCAGAGAAGGATACAATAGAACATACATCTTGGAGACAGTTGAAGTAAGAACTGAGGTCGAAAACTGGCCAAATCATAACTGGCTGTTCAACTCAATCTTTTGCATTCTTTTCAATGAAGCATGCAACATGGAAACAACGTTTGGGAGACTCCGTGCAATTCAAAGAGATAACAAAGCCACTAGTCAATAGGAGCCTTGATAGCTATTGGCATGTCATACAAGATGAAGATAAAACAAATGTTCTGGGTAAACTTGTCTTTACTAATAATATAATATTTTGTATATACTGTACATATAATATTTATAATATTATAATGTAATACAATATAATACTAGTAATAATAATACCCTCTCTGTTATGCCCCTTGCTGTGGGGCATCACAAAAGAAGACTCTTTTGTGATGCCCCACGGCAAGGGGCGCCAACAGAAAGGGTATTATTACTAGTATTATATTGTATTACATTATAATATTATAAATATTATATGTACAGTATATACAAAATATATACTGAGGCAAACACCTGAGGCAAAGCACCCAAAACAGTGTGTACAGAGCTATCATACTGTCTACTCCCCTTTATGAGTCTGAAACGTGGGTCAACTATCGCCAACACCTATGACTCTTTGAATGCTTTCATTAGCGCTGTCTTCGCACAATCCTAAATATACACTGGACTGACTATGTGACAAATTTTGCTGTCCTTGAGCAAGCAGGGATCACCAGCATTGAGGCCATGACATTGAGAACACAGTTGCGCTGGGCAGGACACGTCTCTAGGATGGAGGACCACCCATAAAGGACAAATCAAAGATAGGCTATAGAGCACGGCTGCCCACGAAGTCGATTGAGATCGACCAGTCTATCAGGGGTCCAAAGGAAGTCGATCGCAGCCAGATGGGGCACTTCTGCCCTGCGCGTGCGCACTTTCCGCACGCGCGCACCATCCACACAGCTTACCTTCTGCACACGCGCACCTTCCGCACTGCGCACTGTCCACGGTTGCTTCCAGACAAGAGAGAGGCAGGGCAGAGTGCAAGGCTGGGCCTCCAGAGGCCGCATCTCGCGCTCTGCCCTGCCTCTCTCTAGTCTGGAAGCAACCGTGAGCCTCCGCTGCCAGTGAGAGAGAGGCAGGGTGGAGCGCCCTGCTTCTCTCTCATCCTGGTGCGCTGTGCAGATAGTGCGCGTGGGCGAATAGTGCGCGTGGGCAGAAGGTGTGCCAGGCAGAAGGTAGATCTTTTTGACTTGGTTGTTTTATAAGTAGCTCGCATGCTGAAAAAGTGTGAGCACCCCTGCTATAGAGAGAGAGGACAAAGACAGTCAGTGATGCTGGATTGTCTCTTTCAATGCATGTTTCTCTATCTTTGTCTGAAACCAGGACTGGTGTGGCAGTTTCTATGACTCATGTCAATAGGATCACGTTTGCAACCAAAGTTACAAATGAGTTGTAGCTATGCTGTATATGAAAGCAATTGTACGTTTATAGGTAGTGCAACCCTTTTATATTGCCCTTTATCAAATCTGTATGCAAATAGAATATTTGATACCTCAGGGAGCTAGTAGAAGACTTCATGCTATTTGGATGGAAAATGTTGAAGTTATCAGCAGAATGGCTGCATTTTTCATAGAAATCAACAGAACAGTTGCAGTAATGAACTTTGGAAAAATGGGAAAAAATGAATGTACAGTACTTCTAAAATATGGAAAATGAAATGAATGAATCTTCAGAAATAAAAGCAAATAGAAAAATGAAACATTTACTGCCTGCACACTCCTATGAATTTTAAAGAGCAGTTTGGAGAAAGAAAATATTTTCCCATCTCTCAAATTAGAAAAGTAAATAATTAGAATTTTGCGAGCACTAAGATTTGACTCTTAGCTTACCTAAAGCAGGTTTTCATGGCCTGCTGCCTTCCCGATATGTTGGGCTATATCTCTTAACAGTCCTGGCCAGCATGGTTAATAATAGAATGGATCATAGAGACAACGATTGGAGAAGGCTGATGCACTATTTGATACTTCAGAAATTAAAGGCTTCTAGAGGAAATAGACTGTCTTCTACCCTTTTGTAATACAGTAATTTTATGTTATCCATTTTAAGAAAGAAAAATATTTCCAGGTTACAGTGCCCAACTAGCACCAGTCTTTATACAGTTCTTTTATCAGGGAATACAATTCTGATTGGAGGATCCATTGCAAATATATACGTACAATCCCTTTTGATGTCAACTTTTTAACAAAGTCTAGAGCTTGGACTTAATAGATCTTTCAAGCATTTGATATTCAAGGGTCATGGGCAATTACTTCTAGCTAAGTATGGTTGTCTTTTAGAGGTAGAGTCTTGGTGGTGTATCTGTAAGTGACTGTGAAGACCTATTCTGGATCCACCTGGTCTTTCACATTGAGGACACAGATTTTTAGAAGGAAGGTGGTCATGACAATAATTTGCTTGACACACTTTCCTCTTGGCACATTTCTTTCTTTCATCATGTATTCATGCTTCTTTAAAACCCATAGCACTGTTGATAAGAAACAGATGATCCCCAGTTACAGCACTTGAGTGCCAGGGCTTCCCAGTTCTTGGTATTTATATCACATCTTTAAGTTAGCTTTAAGCCCATCTTTTAATAATAATAATAATAATAATCTGTATTTGTACCCTGCACCCATCTCCCCAACGGGGACTCGGGGCAACTCACATGAGGCCAAGCCCAAACAGCAAATAATAAAAAAATCAAGAACATCAACAATAAATACAATAAATGCAATAAAAATACATACAGATAAATAAAAAAAGAAACACTATACAGCTAACTATCTAAAATCACACGGACAATAGGGTGGGCCACAGGCACAAATGTAAAGTGTTAAAAGGTCAGGGTGAGATAAACAAATGGTAAGTTTTATATGGGGAAGGGGGATAAACTCCAAGGATGGGGCATTAAAGAAAGCAATGGTGGAAATTAAATAATTACTCTCCAAAGTCACAGCGGAAGAGCCAGGTCTTCAGGTGTTTTTTTTAAGGTTTCCATGGTGGGGACTTTCTTAATCTCTCCAGGCAAGGAATTCCAGAGTCGGGGGCCAATATCTTTTGTTGTCCATTGACAGTCTGCTTTCTGTTCTTAAGTTGAGAATAAAGTAACTGCTTTGGGAGATGGCGACTGGACATTCAGACAACATGGTCAGTCCAGCGAAGTTGCTGGTGGAGAACCATTGCTTTGATGCTGCTGTTTTTTGTTTCTTCCAAAATGCTGACATATATGTTCCCAGGGGCAGCATTGATATAATCTTTCCAGAATTTGAGGGTGCAAAATAATTGGCCAGGGCTTTTTCGGGTACCTTCCAACAGATGAGGGTCTCCAAACAATAATACAAAAAAAGGAGTAAAGCAAAGAAAGAAAATGCCTATAAGTCTTGTGCTGCAGGAGTCTGCCTTTCCTGATTCTTCTAATATTTTATAGTTTTAGCATACTCGACAACTGAAGTTTTGTCTCTTTTGTAGGAAGTCTATACTTCTTTCATTCTATTATTTTAATATTCATATTGTCAGTATGAAGGAGTCATTGCACATAACACCAGTCTTCATTTCTGTTTTGCAACCATATTTTCATACTTGGTTTCATGATTCATTTATATTTTCTTGGTAAAGAACAGATTATGTCAAAGGCAGCCAACAACATTGAAAAAGTAATGAGATTGCTATGCATCAGAACACACAGCCAACAGGACAAGAGATGTATTTGTGAGATATTTACCCTTCTCTCTCCCTTCTCTGGGAGCGGGGTTTGAACTTGGTTTTATATTGCTGTTTATGTGTTTTTATGTGCTTTTATCTTGTAAACCGCTCTGGGCTCTGGAGAGAGCAGTATACCAAATTGAATAAATAAATAAATAAATAAATAAAGAGCTCTGATGCTACAACAAATCACAAAACCCAAGAAATCCATAGGACTGAGCTATGTCAGCAAAAGTAGTGTCAAAGTGCTATAATTCTGTAGTGTGGCTGGTCTGTATGGCAGCTTTATTTCTCTGCTAGACTCTGTGCAGGACTGGTTGTTTCTCATTTTCTTCTTGCAAATATTAATTACTCTTCTTGTGATTATTCTAGTTTCTCACACATTGCCAAACAAATTAAATGGCATTGGTTATGGAATTTTCTTACCTGCACCAGACATATAGTGATTTCATAATCTAATTTATTTTTGTAATCTACAACTGATGAAGTATGGACTATTTTCATAATTTAAAACTCAAATATTTTAAGATTGCAACTTTTGTGGGTCATCTTCTCACGCATTTTTCAAGATTATCTGGAAACACAGGCATGTTTTATAGTGTGTGCGTGTGTGTGTACACACAGACAGTGGAACCTCTACTTCAGAGCATCCGAACTTAAGAGCTTTTTGAGTTAAGAGCTGTTGCTGGGCCTGGGTTTTGCTTTGACATAAGAACAGTGTTTTGAGTAAAGAGCTAGCACGAGAGGGAACACTAGTGTGAGAGCGAGCACTAGTGCAAAGGTATAAGGCTTTAGGGCTTCAAGGGAGCAGCCTCTGTGACAGATCTATTTCATAAGATTTGTACATACAATGTGATATTAAGTTATGTAAGTCTCGCAAATGACTCCGGGTCTCCATCACGGGCACAACTTCTCCCCGAAAAGGGCTGGATTTGGTTCCCCTAAAGGTACCTGAGGCTCTTTTCCCAAATGGGGTGGCAGCAGCCAAAGGAGGCCTCGTAGCTCTCCTGTGGATGGCTTTGCAGGTATGGGCTTTTCTTCAGTTGGCAGCTGAAGGGAGGCCCATAGCTGCAAAATTGTTTTCCCACACAGTAGTCTCTCACACACACACCAAAGGGGGAAGAAGTGTGACCATTATGTGGTGAAATAAGATAGTCAAGAACAGGCATGTAGCCAGGGGGAGGCTAAGGGGGCTTCAGCCCCCCCCCCCGAAATTCTCAGGGTGGTCTGCGAAAAGGCCTTACTGGTACATTATTTAAACTGTTATGTTTATTCATATCATGATCTGATCACCATGCTCATTATATCCCACATTAATGGGGTTATTGGGATAACAATACAAAAGGTTTGCTAGGGTAAACCTTCTTCCACCCAGTCTCAGCCCCCCCCCGAACCAAACTCAGCCCCCCTGAACCAAAATCCTGGCTATGGCCCTGGTCAAGAAGGAAGGTGTGTCTAAGATTAGATTTGACTGAAGTCAGTGCAATGGAATTCAATTTACACTTGAAGAATGACCCTGGCAATGTGAATTAACAACTGACAGGTAAACCATAAGAAACTAATACAAACCAAGAATAATTTGTTTTAAACATTTTATGACATCTTCAGGAAAGTGGTAGATTTATAGTATATTTTAAATCCGGACTCATTGTAATTCTGTTTCTTTGTTTAAAGTCCATGATTGATGACTAAAAGGCAGTATAATTTGATGAAAGATGATCACCCTCACTCACTGTCATTCATCCCTCCTTCCCAACTGTCATGCTATTTCATGGTCAGACCTATTCCATTTTCTTTCTTGCCTCTTGCTTAAGGGACGCCTCTTCCACCTGTTCACGTGCAAGTGGAGTGAGTGTTAAAATTTCACCATCATCCCCTTCCAATCTGGTCTGACCTATAATATTTTCACTGACACTACAACAAACACTTCTTGGATGCTTTTCATGCATTTTTTTACAGAATGACCTAGCACATATTCTATGGTGAATTTATAGTGCTTGCTGACTTTGCTCCACAGATGTCAATGTCTTACTACAAAATCTTCCCAGAGCCTTTTGTCACCATTTGCTTTCTGGCAGTCTGAAAATTGGAACATTTTGCTATTTTTTTTCTTTTAAAGCTAAACAGACCTTGAACTAAATCAGCCACGTTGTTAATATGGTACAATGGCTGCTTTTTATACTTAATGTTCTGCATGACCTAAAGAAGCTAATTATTTAAATTAAAAGATACTGTTCGTAATGGAGCATATGAGAAACTAAAAGGCTTATGCAGACAATTAAACTTCAAAGTAAAGTCCAAGATATCTGCTAAACCGTATAAGTACAGAGTAACTCTGCTTTTCTTTTTTTCCAAAGCAAAACAGAAAAGAACAAGTTGCTTACCTGTAATTGTGGCTTTCGAGTAGCCATCTATGCCCTCGTACAATTTTTGTGCCTTCTCTGATAATCGATTCAGAATGTTCTAGAGTTGACGGAAACCTCATCTCCTCCTGCCTACTAGGCCTATTTCCGATAATCGGATACATCCGATTTTCGGATGTTCTTTTCGGACTTCTGATAATTGAAGTGATATCGAGCACAGCACCCCAAACAGGAAGTGGATTCGCCATTCCGAGAGCTCTGCCGGCATTCTCGGAAAGGGCTCGGATGTCATTGGTAGTGACGCCAATTTTATGTCTCATTTTTAAAATTGTTTATTAATGTGTTAACAGTGCTTAATATTTTGTACCAGTGGCTAGTTTTGTCATTAGTAGCGGTCAAAAACAGATGGAAAGGGGATTCCCCATAGTTTTGACTCTCCCTTCTGTTGATTTTTGCGCATTGCGCAATAGCGGACGCTATTTTCGAATACTTCCGAATATCAGAATACATCTGAAATCCATTTCGATAAAATCACTAAAAAAATCGGAAGTGATTCACATCCAAAGCCAGAGCAAAGCCAACATCCGAATCAACTTCTGAAACACATTTTCCCGTTCAAAAACAGGCCTACTGCCTACCATGCATGTCCCAGCCCTCCAAGATAATGTCCCTTCAGATTTGAAGTTTAACATAAAATCAATAGGAACTTGAAAGAAATCCCAGGCAGTTTACCAGTTGTTAGGATTTCTGGGAGTTGAAGGCCAAAACATCTGGGGACCCACGGGTTGAGAACTACTGATTTAGGGGGTGCTGTGCTTTTTAACTTTAAATATATTTTAATGGTTTATAACTGATTTGCCCATTGTGGTCAGAGTTCCAATACATTGGTGGTTAATATTCTACACTATGATTTTTGTTCCTTAGTTATAAACCTCATATCTTAATTGGTTCTATCATAAAAATATGGGGAAAGTTTATTAAACTGCAAAAACTTTATCTTTGTGGGAGGGACATCGTGTGATAGGGTGATAGTTTCTCAATGAATATTTCATCATGGAATCTCAACCAATTCAACATAGTTTGTGACACATGAACACAGTTTCTGGAGTAGAACAACTAATTTCAAAGTACGGACTACACCACTAAACAGGAAATGACACTTTCAAACTAGGAACATATTTTCTTTATCATTAAAATATTTTTTAAAACTTTTTAAAATCCCCCAAAATTAGTGAATAAGTGAAACGTTCCGAAATTTGCTGGACTACCAGTGGTAAATGTGTTCTACCATTGTAGTAAGTTTAACCCCAATAGCTGTAAAAACTAGAGAGAAAGGAGCCCCAGAAGCCCAATCCCCAGGCACGCAATTCTTGTAACAAAAAGTAATGAATTATAGTAACTGATTTGTCACTAACAATACCTTAGAAATGCTTTAGAAGCAAAGCACTTGTGCCCTCCCATTTTGTAATGACTTTTGAAACATTTTTATTGATCACACAGATTTTATTGTAAGCTCCATTGCAAGACTGCTAGCATGAACAATGACTAAGAAATAGCAACTTAATAAATGACAATAACATCATACAGTGACCAGTTCTACAGAGCAACACAATACTGTTGTCAGTTGCCGCAATCTCGCAGCTACTCCTGCTGTGACCTTGGGCCCCGTTCCAGCAGTCTCGCCAGGTGCAGGCCTGAGATCAGCCCACAGCCTGGGAAAGTAAGGGCCGTTACAGCTTTCGCGCCCAAACACTAGGGGGGTGTCAACCCTGAGTTTGATTGACAAGAACTTGAATGCATTTGCTATAAAAGGAATGTGCCTCCCTATACGGTTATCGCAGACTTCACAAGTTTTGATCCTTTTAATAAAGCTTTTTGAACAGACTCCGGATGCATTCCGTGTGCTGATTCTTTAAGAGAGGCCTGACAACTGTCTTGAAAGTTTATATATTAATGATTCACTACATGTAACTAATAACACAAAGGATGATAAAAAAAATAACAAATACGATATCTAAGAATAATTTTCTTTAAACTATGGTCACAAGGTTCAAAATAAAAATAGAATCTAAAGCAGGGATGGGCAATTATTTTTTCCAAGAGGCCACATGAGAGCCAAAAAATATTATGGAGGGCCGCACCTGAAGGCTGAACTACATTCTACATAATATTGATTTAATTTCTTTAATAATAATAAAAAGGCACTACATTGCGTTTTTGATATATTAATAAGACTGGTAAAAGTATATGTTCTGAGCAATGAAAAAGAGAGGTTGTCATTGGAAAAATGACATTTATTCATTAAAATTTTACAAAACAATAGTTAAAAATGTGAACATTTGTATCATTTGTGATTCATTATATCAGGGTTCAGGAACCTTTTTGACTCAGAAAGCCATAAAAGCAAAATATTTGGAAATTTATTTCAAGGCCCTTCCACACAGCCATATACCTTGAGAAGTCTGACTTGGCCACGGTGGTCCATGCTCTGGTTACATCCCACATAGATTACTGCAATGCTCTCTACGTGGGGTTGCCTTTGAAGACTGTTCGGAAGCTGCAACTAGTCCAACGGACAGCAGCCAGGTTGATAACAGGAGCGCCATTCAGAGAGCGTACAACTGCTCTGTTGTGCCAGCTCCACTGGCTGCCAGTTTGCCACCGGGCACAATTCAAAGTGCTGGCTTTAGCCTTTAAAGCCCAAAACGGTTCGGGTCCAACTTACCTGTCCGAACGCATCTCTCCCTATGAACCATCGAGATGTTTAAGATCATCTGGAGAGGCCCTGCTCTCGGTCCCGCCTTCTTCGCAGGCGCGACTGGCGGAGACGAGAGACAGGGCCTTTTCAGTGGTGGCTCCTTGGCTTTGGAACACCCTCCCTAAAGACATCAGATCGGCCCCCTCCCTCCTGACATTTCACAAGAAAGTCAAGACCTGGCTATTTGAGCAGGCATTTGCTGATGAAATATAAGGCTTAATGAGATATATGGAATGATGATGATGCGATGGAAACTGATTTCAACATGACGCTGAGGCTGCAATTGTATGTTTTTAATTGTTAAATTGTTATTATATGTTTTTTTTTCTGGGGGGTTGACTTGTTGCTGTGTTGTATTGAGGGCAGAGACTGCCTGTGTAAACCGTCCCGAGTCGCCTTCGGGCTGAGAGGGGTGGTATAGAAACGTGACAAATAAATAAATAAATATAACCCAGAATATCAAGGCAGGAAATCCCACAATATCTGCTTTGAACTGGATTATATGGCTGTGTGGACTCAGGGCCTTTCCACACAGCCACATAACCCAGAATATCAAGGTAGGAAATCCCACAATATCTGCTTTGAACTGGATTATATGGCTGTGTGGACTCAGGGCCCTTCCACACAGCCATATAACTCAGAATATCAAGGCAGGGAATCCCACAATATCTGCTTTGAACTGGATTATATGGCTGTGTGGACTCAGGGCCCTTCCACACAGCCACATAACCCAGAATATCAAGGCAGGGAATCCCACAATATCTGCTTTGAACTGGATTATATGGCTGTGTGGACTCAGGGCTCTTACACACAGCCATATAACCCAGAATATCAAGGCAGGAAATCCCACAATATCTGCTTTGAACTGGGTTATCTGGGTTATTATTATTATTAATAATAATAATGGGTTCCTAGAGCAGAAGGGGAACTCCAATGCCATGCAGTCCAACCTCTTTCTGTCATAAGGGAAAATCACAGTCAAAGCATTACTCACAGATGGCCATTCAGCCTCTGATAATAAGAATAACAACAACAACAACAACAACGGGTCCCTAGAATAGGAGGAGACCTCCAAGGGCCACCCAGTCCAACCTCCTTCTGCCATAAGGGGAAAACACAATCAGAGTGTCAGATCTGGGAAATCTGAGCTTGGAAGAAGTTCAGGTTTCCAGCCTGCCATGAGGTGGTGCTGACCTTTGTCCCAGTTCTCCGGGGAGTGAAGTGACCTTTGCTCTAGTTACTGAAGGACTATGCTGAGTCAGTCTGGGAGTGATGTAACTTCCAGGTGTCTCCAGGGGAAGTGAGGCAACCTCTTCTGGACTCGGACATTGGACATTGGACTATTAGTGCTGACTCAGAGACTAATGAGGTCACATCCCTTTGGACTGTGGGATTTGCTGATTCGCCCAGATATGGTGCAACTCTGCCTGGACATTGCATGGGCAAGGGGAGGGGGGTTTGGGTATAAAAGGTGTGTTTGGGTGGCGGGACAGTGCTTTAGCTTTACAAGTGTTGTACCTGCAATAAAATCGTGTTGGACCGTGCTTCTATCTACGCGTGATCCCTACCGAAATTGGAGTGGCATTACAGAAGCTAAAGCCCCATTCAACTTTCCCAGCAATGGAGAGGTTGGCTTGGAAGGAAGAGGAGTATATCGATATGTGGAATATTGCTCCTGAAGAGGTCCGGAGAACTATGGAATGGGAGTGGAATACCATTGACCAAGTGGGGTTCCCGGACGGGTCCAGAGAAGCGACGGCGTATGGTGCGTCAGCTCAGGTGGACGAGCTCAGAGAAGCGGAGAGATTGTGGGACGCTCAGGTGAGCTCTTTGAGAGGTGAATCCAGAGGAAGGGGGCAGCGAGGCCCCATCCAGATGGATGTCCGGAGGACCGGAGGAACCAGAGAAGCTGCGCTGAAAGAAGGGCCAGCTCAGGTGGATCCAGTAGAGGGCAGGACCAGAGAAGCTGTGGGGAAGAGTGCCCCAGCTCAGGTGGACCTGGAGGAGTGTGGTAGTGAGACCACGGAACCTGAATCGCTATCGGAATTGGCGGTGATGAGGTGTAGAATGGAGGCAATGGAGCATACCATGAGAAGGATGTCTCGGGCTATGTCCAGGAGAGAGCCAGTGGATTCGGCGTGGAGTGCACCGGGATGAGGAGACTTCACTTTTTATTCTTGGATGGATTGCGGACCGTCAGCAGCTGAACGTCCTAGATCTCCCATGGGAGTGTGGACGGATGGTGGTCATCCTGCGTCAGAAGTAAATCCGGTCCCGGTGAGTCGGCCCCTGCAGTCGGCAGGAATGGGAAGGGGAGTCCCAAGGCTTGAGGTTCCTCAGGGGAGGAGAGTACAATCCCAGGAGTTTGGAGGACGACTGAAGAAAGAACCCTTGCGGGTGGAGTTTGAAGGGGAAGCTTGCAAGGTGGCCTTCTTTATTGCTGCAGTGAAGGACCATATGGAAGATTACGGTCATCTCTACCCCAGTGATGGTAGCAGAGTTTGAGCCATTGGAGGAGTGTTTAAAGGAAGGGCCGCTGAATGGTATGTGCAGTGCCATGATCGGAGAGATTCATGTTTAACATCGGTCCGGGCCTTCTTGCAAGCCATTCGAAATCGCTTCCGTGATCCGTTGGAGAGGATAAAGGCTAAAGAAGCGCTGCGCTGTTTATCCTAGGGATCCCGTTCGGTTACAGAATATGCGGAGGAATTTATGGGATTGGCTGGCAAGGTTGCTGAGTGGTCCCAGGCTACATTGCTGGAATTATTTAAAGATGGCTTGCGGAAAGAAATTCTAGAGTGGTGCCTGCATCGAGGTGATCCGGGTGATGTAGATGGTTGGATCCAATTAGCTGGCAGCGTGGAGGGGATCTTGGCCCAGGTGCAGCGACGACGGTTCCAGTCGACAAGGTCCAGAGGTGCGGGACGCAGTTTTGCTGAAGGACGATTCCGGGGAGGAGAGCCTAGACGTGGTGGCGGCGATGGCAGAACCAGTGCTATGAAGAAACCCGTAATGGGACGTGGCCTTTGTTTCATCTGTTCTCAGCCGGGTCATTTTGCGTCCCAGTGCCGGCAGAAGCAGGTGCCGGATCCAATCCGTTCTGACCCGATTAAAGTGGCATCCTCTAGGGCGGCTTTTGTGGACAATACAGATTCAAAAAGTGTTGGGGTGAGTCCCCCAAGTGTACAATGCACCCTGGGTTTATTTAAGGGGAAGGAGATTATTGAGAAAAAAGCATTGGTTGATTGTGGGTGTTCGGAAAACATCATGTCCCCCAAGTTAGTAGGAGATTTGGGTGGGGAAACGAAAACCCTGGCAACATCTGTAACTTTTACTCAGTTAGATGGGTCATCTATTAAGGGTGGACCATTTTCTTTGGGTACTAAGGATTTAAAAGGTTGGGTGGGACCTTGGGAAGGAGGTATAGATTTTGTAGTGGCTCCTATTCAGGGTCATGAAGTGGTATTAGGACTGCCTTGGTTAGAGCAAGTAAACCCCAAAATTGATTGGAAGTCTGGGAAGGTGCAATGTGATCCTAGTGTCGGGAAAGGAGTCCTGGGCGAGGTACAGGGGGTACCTGTAGAATATTGGGATTATGCAGATGTGTTTAACCCTATATTGGCCCAAAGTCTTCCCCCTTTTCGCAATGTACAATGTAGTATAGAAGTTAAGGAGGGGGCTATCATGCCTAAGCCGAAAATATATGCTATGACGGTGCAGGAGAAGGTGGCTTTGAGGGAGCAGATTGATGGATATTTGGAGAAGGGGTTTATCCAGAGATCTGAATCCCCTATTGCGGCGCCAGTCTTATTTCGGGAGAAAAAGGATGGAAGGTTACGATTGTGTATTGATTATCGGGGGTTGAATGCTATCAGCACTTCGAATTGTTATCCTTTGCCCTTGATTAAGGACTTGTTGGGCCAGCTAGGGGGTGGTAGATTTTTCACTAAGTTGGACCTGATTGACGCGTTTCATATGGTGCGGGTGAAAAAAAGTGATCAATGGAAGACTGCTTTCTCTTGCCCCTCGGGCTATTCGAATGGACCGTGATGCCATTCGGTTTAGCGGAGCCCCGGTATTTTCATGCAGCTTATAAATGAGGTGCTACACCCCCTTTGTATAAGGAGTTTTTAGTATATCTGGATGATATCGTGATTGTGACGCGGACTAGAGAGGAGCATGTTCAGTTGGTTCGAGAGGTGTTGGAGAGGTTGAGGCAAGCTAGTTTGTATGTGAAGTTGAGTAAGTGTGAGTTTGGGAAAAGTCAGATTGATTTTCTGGGCTATAAGATTAGTGAGAGTGGAGTGGCTATGGATCCGGCTAAAGTGGAGGATGTGTTGAATTGGGAGGCTCCGCAAACCCGTAGGCAGTAGCAGGCTTTCCTAGGGCTGGCTAACTTTTATCGTACTTTTATACCTGGATTTTCAGCTATAACTCTCCCACTCACAGAGTTGTTGAAGACTAAGGGGAAGGGGGAGTCGAAGAGAACCAAGTCCCCGGGTGCTAAGTTAGGTTGGACTAAGGAATGTCAAGAGGTGTTTGAGAGATTGAAAAGAGCTTTCACCCGTGGTCCTCTGTTAATGCACCCAAATGTAGACAAGCCTTTTGTTGTACAGTGTGATGCTTCCGCTTGGGCATATGGAGGGGCGCTGATGTAGAGAGATAAACAGGGGAGTTTGAGGCCGTGTGCGTATTTTTCCAAAAAATTTGGGGAACAGGAAAGGAAATGGCCCGTTTGGGAGAAAGAGGCTTTCGCTGTGAGGAGTGCTCTGCAAACGTGGCGTCAGTTTCTGGAGGGGGCTGCTTTTCCTTTTGTGGTATTAACAGACCACCAGAATCTCCAGTATTTGAAGAACCCTCAGAAGCTATCTCCCAAATTGGTGAGATGGGCTCAGTATTTTGCCCGGTTTAATTTCTCATTGCAACATATAAAAGGGAAAGAGAATGTAGTGGCAGATGCGTTGTCCCGGTATCCCGGTGTGGGAGAGAATTGTTTGGAGAAATCAGAGGAGGTGTTTACCAAGGAGCATTGGGGTTTGGCGGTGCAGACAAGGTCTCAGAGAGAGAGAGAAGTGAAGAAGGAAGAAGGAGTGGTAGATGAGTGGTGTTTGGAGTTACAAAAGGGTTATGAAGGTGATGTGTGGTTGCAGGGCCATGAAGGTGAATGCAAGACGTTGAATGGTTTATGGGTTATGGGAAATAAAGTGTATGTTCCTCGAGGTGTGAGGAGGAAGGTTTTACAGTTAAATCACGATCATAAGTCTGCTGGTCATTGGGGAGTCACGAAGACGCTTTTGGCTATAAAGAGGTGGTATTGGTGGCCAGGTATGAGAGTGGAGGTGAAGGAGTATGTAGAGTGTTGTGAAGCTTGTGCTAGGAACAAGGAGTCTGCCGCTAAACCGCAAGGGTTGATTCAAGTGGTGGCTTCTCCAGTGCGACCATGGACGCATGTCAGCACGGATTTCGTGGGGGAGTTGCCCTCTAGTAGGGGGTACAGATATATTTGGACTGTATTAGACTTGTTTAGGCTGTATTAGGCTCATTTTGTCCCTTTGAAAGGGTTGCCATCAGCGGAGAGGTTGGCTGAGTTATATGTGCAGCATGTGTATCGATTACATGGGTGCCCGGAACAGGTTCTTAGTGATCGTGGGGTTCAGTTTACTGCCCGGTTTTGGGAGAGGTTTCTGGAGGTGTTGGGGGCCCAAAGGCGTCTTACGACCACTTATCATCCTTGCTGCAATGGGGGCGTGGAGAGAGCGCAAAAATCACTAGGAGGGTATCTGCGTATATTTAGTAATAAGGAGCAGAATAACTGGTCGGATTTGTTGCCCTATGCCGAGATGGCATATAATAGCTCAGTGCATTCTTCCATGGGAAAGTCCCCTTTCGAGGTGGTTTACGGCCAGGATGTGGCTCCTTTGCCCCAATTATTGGAAGTTGGAGGGGAGGAGAAGAGTGAGTGGAGAATGAGAGCGCGGGATGATTGGAGGGAGGTGACGGAAGCTTTAGGGAAGGCGCAACGGGCATACAAGCTGTTTGGGGATCGACGAAGACAGGAAGGGGAGGAGTATGTAGAGGGCGATCTGGTATGGTTGTCCACACAGAACTTGAAATTGGGATACCCGTCCAAAAAATTAAGCCCGAAGTATATTGGACCTTTCAGGGTTGAAAAGGCAGCGAATAAAGTCTCTTATACCCTCCTTTTTGCCAAAGAGTTTAGGCAAGGTGCACCCTACATTCCACTGTAGTTTTTTAAAGAGATATGTAGGGCCCCTTCCGCCTGAGGATTGAATAGTGTTTTATTTCTGCAGGGGGAGGACGCGGTGGAGAAGGACGTTATGTCAGATCTGGGAAATCTGAGCTTGGAAGAAGTTCAGGTTTCCAGCCTGCCATGAGGTGGTGCTGACCTTTGTCCCAGTTCTCCGGGAAGTGAAGTGACCTTTGCTCTAGTTACTGAAGGACTATGCTGAGTCAGTCTGGGAGTGATGTAACTTCCAGGTGTCTCCAGGGGAAGTGAGGCAACCTCTTCTGGACTCGGACATTGGACATTGGACTATTAGTGCTGACTCAGAGACTAATGAGGTCACATCCCTTTGGACTGTGGGATTTGCTGATTCACCGGGATATGGTGCAACTCTGCCTGGACATTGCATGGGCAAGGGGAGGGGGGTTTGGGTATAAAAGGTGTGTTTGGGTGGCGGGACGGTGCTTTAGCTTTACAAGTGTTGTACCTGCAATAAAATCGTGTTGGACCGTGCTTCTATCTATGCGTGATCCCTACCGAAATTGGAGTGGCATTACACAGAGCTTTCCTCACAGATGGCCATTCAGCCACCTTGAACCAAACTTGGCACACTGCACTCTCATGGGAACAACAGAAAGGGTTTGCTGGGCATTTACCTTTGAGTTTGGGAGTTGTATAGGGTTGCCATATGTCCCATATTATACGGGATGTCCTGTATTTCTGGCCTTTTTCAGGTGTCCCGTATTTCCAGCTGCTGTCCCTTATTTTTGGCTCCTCCTGGCCTGCCCTCTCTCTGGCTGGTGCTGAGAAAAGAGGGGCCGGCTTGGAGCAGGAGGGCTCGGGCGCCGCTGCGCATGGCCAGCCCTCCTTCTTTCCCTGGCTTGGAAAGGGAGGCGAGGGGTGGAGCCTTCTGTCACGGAGTATGCAGGCAGCCTTCCCCGCTTGCCTTTCGCCCCCTCCGTGCGGCCTGGCTTGGAAAGGGAGAGCAGCGGGGTCAGGGGGCACCTACCTACTTTCAGACTGAAAATAGGTAGGTAGGTAAGTAGATAGGGGGAAGGAGGGCGCCCCCTGGCCCCGCTGCTCTCCATTTCCAAGCCAGGCCGCACGGAGGGGGTCAGAGGGAGCGAAAGGCAAGCGGGGAAAGCTGCCTGCATGCTCCGCGAGAGAAGGCTCCGCCCCTCGCCTGCTTCGATTGCTTCCAGGCGAGGGGATTGGGATCATTGGGCCAACAAACCTCGCCATGCAGGCAGCCTTCCCCCCTCGCCCCCTTCTTCCTCTCCTCCTTCCGTCTTTCCTGCCTGCCTGCCTGGCTTTTCCCCCCTCCCTCATTCTTCCTTCGTTCCTTTCCTTCCTGGGGGTTCTGTGTGGGGCAGAGGCTGCTGGGAGGGAGGAAGGAGGTCTCCCACGTGGGCTGCCTGTTCAGGGAGCCTTTGCCTCCGAATCCAAGCACTCTGCAATTCCCAGGAAGAAAGGTCAGTTCCCTCTTCAGCATTCCTTGTGGGAAGTTTGCCCCAATTCTGTTATTGGTGGGGTTCAGAATGCTCTTTGATTGTAGGTGAAAGAACCATACATCCCAGCAACTCTCCAACTCCCAAATGTCTCGTCTATTTTCCCCAAATTTCCCCAGTGTTCACATTTTGGCATATTGAGGATTTGTGCCAAGTTTGGTCCAGAGCCATCATTATTTGAGTCCACAATGCTCTCTGGATGTAGGAGAACTACAACTCCCAAACTCAAGGTCAATGGCCTCCCAACCCTTCTAGTGTTTCCTGTTGGTCAGGGGACTCCTGTGTGCCACGTTTGGCTCAATGTCATCATTGGTTGAGTTCAGAATGTTCTTTGTTTATAGGTAAACTGTAAATCTTAAAAAACAAACAGGGTACTATATCAATACTTATGTTGCAAAATAGAGTACTAATGCTGATATTGATAGTAATGCATTAAACATGTAGAAAACCATATATGTTAATTTTTAGTATAATACAGATTATATAGTTATATAATCAGGATTATATTCCACTATAAATTTATAATTGTTAAAATAGAGTACTCTATTTACGCTAATATTGATGCATTAATGCATTAAACATGTAGAAAACCATATATGTTGATTTTTAGTATAATCCAGATTATACAGATATATAATCAGGATTATATTCCACTATAAGTTTATAATTGTTAAAATAGAGTACTCTACTTATGCGAATATTGATGCATTTTGGAAATCCTTATTAAATTTTTCCATATTTAATTATTTTAAATTTTTGGAAATCCATATTTAATTTTGGATTTCCCTAAAGGACCTGGTTAGAAGCATCTATCTGCATGCATACCATAGATGTGGGCAAAATGACAGGAGAGAATGCTTCTGCAACATGGCCATACAGCGGTGAGTTTTCCCAGGCTGTGTGGCCATGGTTCCAGAAGCATTCTCTCCTGACATTTCACCCACATCTGGCAGGCATCCTCACATTTGATTTTCAAGTTTTTTTTAAGTGACCCTTATTTTTGCGAAAAATCCCGTAAATGTCCCTTATTTCTGCTATCAAAATATGGCAACCCTAGAGTTGTAATTCTCCTACATCCAGAGAGCACTGTGGACTCAAATAATGATGGATCAGGACCAAACTTGGCACAAATCCTCAATTTGTCCAAAGAGGCAGAAGAGGAGAGAATGAAAGTCCCCCCCCCCCATGTGTGCGCTCCCGCCTTGGCCAAGCCCCTTACCCGATCTGGCCACGCCCCGCTCTGCACTCTCTCCCCTTCCCTCTTCCATTCAGGTGGTGGAAAGGGGAAAGAATTAAAGGGGGAAAGAGAGAGGGGGGAGGGAAGGAAACAGGAAGACAGGAAAGGGAAGACAGAAGAAGGGAAAGAGTGCCGAGGCAAGAGGGAGGGGGGAGCGCGTGAGGAGGAAGTGAAGGGAGGAGGAGGAGGAGGGCGAAGGCAAAGACATGCTCTTGCTCCTGGGCACCTCCCCTTCTTCTCCCTCCCTTCCGTTCTCCTCCGTTTGCCTGCGTGCCTGCTTCTTCACGTTTGCAGCCACCCCAATAGGAGTTTGTCTCCCTCTCTTCACAGCGAAGCCTTGAGGGAGCGAAGGCCAAAGGGCTGGATCCGGCCCGAGGGCCGTGGTTTGTCTATCCCTGATCTAAAGCCATGTTGAAACCATATTTTCAGACCCCATGTTTTTCTGATCTTATTAGTGATAATTTCCTAGGATGGATTCCCCAAAAAGAAGGAGGGAAGCTCAGTATTCCAATAAAAAAAGCTGATACAAGGTTAACCTCTGGTTGGTAAGTTGATACACATGGGTATTGTGTACTACTGTGTTTTTGATAAATTGGTTGTACACTGCGTTCCCTATTTCTCCTTGTCCTACAACAGTGACCTCGACATATAAAAGTATCTTGGGAAGTTGCTGCATCAGAAAAAAAACTTAATTTGAAGATTTAAAGAGTAGAGGGAATGTTGAGTGCTATTAATTCTTAATGCCATTTACATTCTTAATTATAATGCCATCACACATTCAAATTGTAATTATTTGCTTTTGTATTTATATGATTTTTTGGGGGAATGAATTTCTGTACCAAGCCAAAAAAATCAAAGGGCTTTAAGGTTGTTTGTAATTGCGTTTGAAATTTAGAACCTCTTTTAGAGATACATACAATTTGCTCTAGCTACACCATAATAGATGAAAATAATGCATTTATTTTCTGACCTCAATTTATATTACTTTTATAATTTATCTGGAGAAATCACTTTGACATGCAGGGTCAATCCAGGAAAAGAATACATTAATGGGGATTTCATGGTCATGTGAGAACACAATACCATGCATTCTAATGAACTATAAAAATCCCAATGAAAAGGAAGGTATATTTCAACCTTTATGAAAATTAAACTCTGAACTGATAGCATGTCAATTTTTAACACATACCATTAACAGCATTTACTATACAGAATAGAGAATTTAATTCAGCTTTTTAGATAATATAGTGGAGATGGAAGAAGTTATGAATGATCAAGTAGTAGAAAGTTTTAAAAGTGCAACAATAACAAACAGAATAAGTTGATAGAGGTTTGTGAGCAATGAACTAAAGTAAAGTATCATCTACCGGTACTCATTCAAGTTTCCCTGCAATGTCCACCTTGAGAAAACATCAGCCTGACTGTGACGGCACAAAAAGCACCACTTGCATGGAAAACATTAAGTTCCAAAAGGTTTTGCTTTGTTAAGATGTGTTTTGCAGCCTGCTCTGTTTATTAAAGGTGAGGTTGCATTGATTGGTCCCTAGTACCTGTCAATCATTGTTTACAGAGTCCAATTAAGTTTGTTTTGCCCCCTTTCCCAGGAGTTTTGGGAATCAAGCCATTTTGTTTGTCGGAGTTTTCCATGATTTCTCCACAGAGGATGTGACGGAAGGTTTGCCAGGCCAGGCCTTGGTCAAGCTATCTTCTAACACCAATCTGATCATCCTTGGGACTCATATGGAAAGCCCAGTGTAAGGACTCACCCATTCTGAGTAGGCCGAAGCCTGTGTGGAAGTTTGGTTCCCTGATTAGAATGGTGGCATCCATCTTGAGAAGGGAGATCCACACAGCAGCCATTAGGAGAAGGGAGTTGCCAGAGCCAGAGGGGAGTGGCTTTAGTGCTTCTCTGGCTGGTTACAAAGACTCCCAGGAGATTGGCTGAGAGCCAAGAGGGAGGAGTTAGGCTGTCTAGGAGGGAGAAATCCTGACAGGAAAGTTTAGTTTTCTGACAAGCTCTCGAAGAGAGAGGAGCAGTGCTTGACAAGCTCTTAGGGAGAGTGGAGTGTTTTATAGAGACGCTCTCAGATAGCTCCTTGTCAGGACTCCAGAGTAAAGAGCCTCTGTAACAAAGCTCTGTGGTGTTAGAGTATAGGGACTCTGTGTCAAAACCCTGTTTAGAGTATAGGGACTCTGTGTCAAAACCCTGAACTATCTAGGATAGTTGTTTGGTTAGATCTCTCAACTAGTTTAGATATTAGTGGGAGTTCTATTTTAGACAAGGTTAACCCTGTCTGTTTTACCATCTAACATCTAAGCTTTAGTGAACATTTTATTCTGTAACCATACGCTCCAGCACACTTAGATCTTTTGTGAACCATACACTCTTACCATTAATTTGTTAACCGTACGCTCGTTGCCTTCAATTGAATAACCATACGCTCGTTGCCTCGTTAGTAGTAATCCATTAAGCTCTGTTCCTCGTTTGTTTATAAAAGTTAATAAATTCGTTCTATTTAACTTTTACCACAGCCTCCATCGTGTTTCCTCTAAGTTTCCTCATAGCTGTTGATTTGATTAGGAGCATAACTAAACATCTTCTTTAATTTTTAAAATCCTAATTAGATAATTAGGTTGGTGGCAGTGATTTAAGTATTGGGTGGATCCGAGTTCGTCACATTAATTGGTGGCAGCGGTGGGATTTCACTAAAGCCCTGCCACAGTGACCGAACGTCCCTTGGGCCATTAATGTATCCTGGGTCGTCACACCCAGCATATCAGAAAGTTGGGTAGCTCTGAGGAGTCCCAGGTGCCTTCAAACCAGTCAGTTGGCATCCAGAGGAAGATTTCATGCCTTCAATATAGGCCATCTGGCTGGGGTCTCGGGTGTCCTTACCTCGAGGTCATAAAGAAGAAGAGGATTTGGAGAGCCATTCGGCTAAAGCTGCCTGGACCAAAGCAACAGAGAGACTCTAAAGTAAGATCTTTCCTTTATCCCTTTGGGGAACCAAGCGAAGTGCCTGAGTGAAGTTAACTCATGTTAAGAACAATAAAGCCTGTTTCAATTAACCAGAGTGTCCAGCTTGGTCCTTGGGAGCCCCAAGCCAAAGGAAGGCAAGAAGCAATCCTCGGTATAGAGAGGCCACGTCCTGCCCTTCACTGAGTATTTACAGACCGGGTGCGATGGCACACTGACACTTTCCAAAAAATATCTGAGCACTGACACTCTTTAGAAAATAGAATGGAAAAGGTGATCTTGAAAAACACATACGAAAGAGAAGGCCATAAAACTGGTTACATGAATGAATTCATAAACATTTAGATTGTCAGAGATCTTTTCTTACAAGGGTTTGGAAGCTTGCCTCTTATGCAGACTGTACAACATGCAAAACAAATTCCCATATTTTGGGGTGTGTGAATGGTAACAAGAAGAAGCATCTTGTACATATAACCCAATTTGAGATGCAGTTTACCCTGCATTTTAATTATAATCAATGTTGATCAAAGGATGGTGAATGCATGGCAAAGAAGAACCAAATACATTTGGAGAATATGGACACTATATTAATTTTGCCAAGAAATGTAGGCCAATTTCATATATCTGAAAGCAATACTTTTATTTGCTATTCAGCTAGAAGATATTCTTGTTAATAGCTACTTCCAACAGACAACCTTGTGCATCATGAATTTTGAATGTCCCTTATTGCTGTTTTGAAAACTTGGCAATCCCTCCCCCATAAGATATGTGCCAGAGGTGTCTGGTTAAAATTATCATGCTGAACGATAAAATATCATATCACCATTGCAATGAGCATATGAAATAATTTGGCCTCTGAAAAAAGAACTAATAGAGAGAATGAGAATGAAAATCGCCCTCCTGTAGTAAAATTGGGTAGTTTTATCACCACTTATTGGAAACATTTCTTATCAAGACGACATGACAACGTGCATCATACTATTTACAGCTTATTTGCCTTTTATAGATTAAAACCACTCAACAAAGGAGAAAGAAATAAGTCAGGCTTATAATCTTGCGCAGAGTGCAACAATCCCTTATGTATATAAAGACTGTAAAACTCTGTCTTCTTAGATTAAAAAAGGCACCACACCATGTCATGATGAGTATTTGTAGTCACTGGTTTCCAAGCTCTTTATCTTCACCAGGATATTATTTTCCATGGTTCACAAGAAAGCATTACTGCTGTTTCACACTATGCACAAGCAGGTCACCAATGTATAAGGAATGAGTGTGCAATGGCTTGATACATGCCATTGTTACATTTTACACTTCACATTGCTGCCTCTGCATTTAAAAGACATTTAAAATGGACTGCCTGAAGTGTTTCTTAAAGGCAGAGAGAGTGTTGCAAGTGTATTGGCTATAAATCACCAATGGAGAAACATTATACTGTAAAAGCAGTTCCAACATAGTCATTTCTCTTGGAAAGCTGAGACTCGTGAGAGTAGAAATTGAAATTCTACTGCCATGTGTACAAGCAGTTGATCTGTAAGTGTGGCTCATAAAACTATGGGTTTATCCAGACTTAAAGTGAAATATATATGTTGCCACTTTAGCGAACTATTTTGCTGAGTGTTTATTTCAATCTTTGGGGGATTTTAAAGGATTTGCCAATACGTTTGGGAAACAAAGCTCTGACACTACAATTAATGTATATTTTCAAAGCAATTATATTTACTATTACTCTACACCAGGGGTGCTCATTAGGTAGATCGCGATCTACTGGTAGATCGCGTAGGGCGTCCTGGTAGATTGCAGGCAGGGTGGGAGAAAGGCTCCCGACGTCGCCCAGGTGCAGAAGGAGGTTGGACTGGATGGCCCTTTGAGGTCTCCTCCTATTCTAGGAACCCATTGTTGTTGCTGCTGTTGTTATTATTATTATCATCAGAGGCTGAATGGCTATCTGTGAGAAATGCTTTGATTGTGTTTTTCCCTTATGGCAGAAGGAGGTTGGACTGGATGGCCCTTGGAGGTCTTCTTCTATTCTAAGAACCTATTGTTGTTGTTGTTGTTACTATTATTAGTAGTAGTAGCAGAGGCTGAATGAATATTATCATCATTATTATTATGAATAAATTCAGGGGCTTATTATACTCACATTTAGTTGAATTCAGTCTTAAAAGATATATGGCTCTCACTGAAATAAATTTCCAAATATTTTGCTTTTATGGCTCTCTGAGTAGTGGGTAGGTAGATCATTTTGACTTGGTTGTTTTATAAGTAGCTCACATGCTGAAAAAGTGTGAGCACCCCTGCTCTACATGTTAAAGATAAACACATTAGTGCTATATACCAGTGTTTTTCAACCTTTTTTGTGCCGCGGCACACTTTTTACATTTACAAAATCCTGGGGCACACCACCAACTAAAATGACACAAAATGACACTCTAACACAGTTATACTTATAGTTGATATGTTTTTAAATGTATTTATACATTCAGTGTGGAACCTGGGTCTGTTTCGATGAGCACAACATATATATGACTTCCTCTCACATGTCTTCTCTCAGCCTTCTCTTCTTCAGGCGAAACATGCCCAGCTCTTCAAGCCGCTCCTCGTAGAGCTTGTTCTCCAGACCCTTGTGAAATTTCACCCTGAGTGAAACTTGCTTCCAGTTAACTATGGATGTCATGAAACTGTTATAAACAGTTCCTGGGCCCGGGGGCGGGGGAATCCAGTAAAATAGTAAAAAAAAAACATTTCCAAGCGGAGAGGCTCAATTTGTTTCTTGGAAACCTGTGAATGCTTCAGCCTCCCGATGCTCCCAGGTTTGCTCACTGCCCAATTCACTGACGTGGCGCTTTCGGCTTTGTTCTCGTGAGAAATCCAAGCCAACGCGAAAACACCAACTTAATCACTTCCGCCCAGTGCTCTGCTTTTGCGTAAGGAGGAGAGAGGGAGCAAAAGAGGCCACACAGATCTACGAAATGTATCGGGAGGCTGAAGCAGCTTTGAGCGGGAGCTGGAGTCATGCTGAGTCGAGGCTTCTGAAGGCTTCCTCAAGGCGGGCCTGGCCCTGGCATTCGGCGGAGCCCTTCCTTTGCCTCGGGGAGGATCTTTGGGGAGGGGAAGAGGGAGAAAGAGCTGCTAGGAGAAGGAAGAGTGCCAATTTCCCATGGCACACCTGATGATCGCTCATGGCACATTAGTGTGCCATGGCACACTGGTTGGGAAACAATGCTATAAACAATCTGTTAATTCATGCAAGAATGAGCATTGGACACTGTAGGGGAAAGTTATGGATTTCTCTGCTTAAAATCCCATTGGTTTTGTGTTTAATGAAACAGATTAGCAGATTAGCCCATCAGAGAGAGAGAGAGAGAGAGAAAGTTAATTCTTACCCTTATTCTCACAGTGACCGAAGCAAGTCCTGGAGGCATTGTTCCCCCAATATCGAAGGCCTCCACCAAAAATGTGAACGTTGCATCTGCATCAGGAAATGACTCAAAATCCAAGGACTTTAAAAGTGACAGTTCCCCTGTAAATCTGTTCAGTTTAAAAAACTGACGTGCTTCCGGAGTTCGTATTCCATAGGTGATATTGGATCCAAGGTCAGTATCTTTAGCCTAGAGGAAGTGAAGAACAAGTGTTTGGCTTATAAGAAAAACAGTGTACACATGTGTCATTAAAACATAGAAAGTTAGAATTTCTTATATCTGCAGTTTACAGTTTTACAACCCATCTGTGCCTAAGAGAGCTGCTGCCTCACTAAATTACAAATTCAGGATTCCATAGCCTTGACCCATGTCAGTTCATGTTGTGTCAAACTGCATTAATTCTACAATGTTGACCCAACCCCAAAGTCAGTACTCCTTGTCATTTTTGTCCTCCACTCATCCATTCTTACGTAGTATGAGGATTTCAAATCACCTCTTGGATTGGAAGGATTTTTTTTCTTGTCATATCATATTTAGCTGTCAGACACTTTTTTCATCAACTCCATGCTATATAATTTTGGAAACTTTGGGATACAGTTTTATGATTCGCTAAATTGATTAACTGCCACCCATGCGCTACAAATGGCAGGAGAACTCGGATTTGTTCTCTATGAAGGATTGTGGTGAAAATGAATTTGTTGGCCTACCGCCCCTTTTCCAGGAAATTGATTTACTCAGCACCCCCCTAGAAATTAATTTATTATAATAATCGTAATAGTGTTTGAAGGGACCTCTAAAGACCATCTAGTCCAGTGATTTCCAAACTTTTTTGGCCTACCGCCCCCTTTCCAGAACAAAATTGACTACCCGCCCCCCTAGAAATAATTTGTTTAATTTAATAGCAATTAAACAGAAAGATCTATGTATGAATGCAGTGGTTCTCAACCTTTCTAATGCTGTGAGTCCTAAATAAGGCTCCTCATGTTGTGGCGACCCCCAACCATATTTTAGTTGCTACTTCATAAATAATTTTGCTACTCTTACGAATTCTAATGCAAATATCTAATATGCAGGATGTATTTTCATTGTTACAAATTGAACATAATTAAAGCATAGTGATTAATCACAAAAACAATATGTTTGGGGAAGAATGGACAACAGATGATGGGCTCTGCCGGAGGACATGGAGGCCTTTGCACTGTAGCCTTTGAACTACACTGCGTGTGGGGGTCAAAGCGAAGGGGGTGGGGCCAAAGAAGAGGGCCACACGACCCCTCCTAAATGGCCAATTGATCACCGCCCCCTTAAAGGGGTTCACCGCCCCCCAAATTCCCCTGAGCCTCCCACCGCCCCCTTGGATCGCCTCACCGCCCACCAGGGAGTGGTACCGCCCATTTTGAGAATCAGTGGCCTAGGACAAACCACAAGATCTCTGCTTTGTGTTTTGGACCTGGAGATCTCTGGTTGAAGATTTGGTTGGCTTAATTGGGTTCCCTCATGGAAATGCATTCCCATAGCTCCCATTGGCTGCTGCATGGTAATAAAGTTGTGGTCTTATTTTACCAACTCCTGTGCCTGGCGTTACCATTTGGGTGGAAGGGCAATGACAATCACTTTGTCTGAAATTTGGGAATCTTGGTTAGAAAACAGGAAAATTGTAAAACTCATTTAAGAATATGAGTACATGTTTAGAGCAGTTACCATGGATGCAAGGACCACGAACAGCAACTTGATCCCACAAGATTTATTGTAGGTATAATGCCTTTGATGCCAGAACTGGCATCACAGGGAACAAACACAGCTTATATACAGAACACACCCCCATCACCTGTCCATCATCCCAAAGGCCCAACCCCCCTGGCATGCAATGCCCAGCAAAGGTTGCATCATATCCCCTCTGACCCAGCAGTCCCAATGTCCAGTGGATATTTCATCATATCCTTCCTGAGTCAGCAATGTTCATGTCAGTGCTTCTCATGTTGGTGTGGTGTGGCCCAAGCCTCCGAAGGCCAACACCTGGAGATATCTTATCTCGTGAGCAGAGTCAAGAGACCAGAACAAATGCAGGCAGGTCAGGAAATCAGAGCAACACCAGCTCAGATTTCATGATCCTGACACCATGGATGCAAAATAAAAGGTCATTATCTTTTCCATCCCTTTCTTTAGTTTGTATTAGTCATTACCTAGACTAGGAAGTTTACTGTATGTGTTTACTTATTTAATCCTCTCTTTACCCACAGGGTTCTTCCTCTCTATTTTCAATTATGTATGCATTTCTTGTGAGTTCATTAATTCCTCCAGCTCCATCAGGCCCTACCAAAATCCCTAATTAGTCATCTCCATACTTGAGAGCTATTGCCGTTCATATGTTAAAGATCTCCTACAGTTCCTTCTTTTTTATACCTTGGCATTAAAAAGTGAGGGAAGGGAAACATCATGCACTGGTTTATTTGCTGACAGTCTGTTATGCAAAAGCTTAACTAATCAAGCAGAAATGGGTGTGCTTCCCTATGTCAAAGGAGAAAGGAAGGCAGCAGCTATGTTTCGTCGCACACTACAATAGTATTTATCCTTTTAAAAAATCTCATGACTATCTGAACATACACAGATGTTACCATGATTCATAGGTTATCCCTTGCTGCAAAACTATAATGTTTTGCTTTACAGTCATAAAATAGGTTGCTGAGCTAAGAAATCTTTGAATGATGAGATAAAGGATTACTTGGGATCCACATGATACATGGGGTTCATTAGCCTTAACACAACTTTGACAACCAGTAAAGGAAATTATAGGATGCTCTGGAGCTTCCCTGAACTTCCAGAGTTTGCTTGCACTTTGTGTCAATGTGAACAATTGGGCCACTTCCTATTCATACAGCCATCCTACTTTCTCCCAGGCTTGGGCACCTTGGGTACAGGAGGTCGCACTTATACTTCACCTGTTGGTCTGGCCTTTGTAGCAACCATCTATAGTGATACCAGCCAGAGCAACAAAGTGAAGAAGAAGAACTTTATTTTTCTACCCCACCTCCATCTCCCTGAAGGGACTTGGGGCAGTTTACATTGGGCCAAGCCCAAGGCAACATACAATTTAAAACAAAACAAAACAAATTAAAATAGCATAAAAACAGCACAAACAATAATAGAGCACTTAAAAGTGATCAAAGAAGGGGATGGGAGGAGGGAAAGATTCTTCCTTTCCCCACTCCTCATGCTTGTGTTGTTTCATTGTTCCAGCTACCATCAGTACCATTGCCAGTTTCATGTGCTGTGGGTGCTGCTAGGGCCATATTGGTAAAAGAAAGGTAATGGTTGTGATCCTACAGCACTAAACCATTACTGACACGACTGGGCTGTGTGGATGCCATTTAGCTGCCAGGCCAGCACAGTGCAGTGAGAATACCTGCTAGCTCAGAGGCTGAACATGGACCCCATCAGACAGGGAAATTTTAGCATCCAAAGATACTTCCATCCTGTTTTGGGGATAGAGCCCCATACCAGCCATCAAACAACCCTGCCCTCAACCAGGGTGGAAGCATCATTGGACATTTTTCTCCCAACTTGGGATCCTGCTTGAGATCCTTGCCAGGAGGGAGACACTTCCCATGTATGATGGGAAAAGCATTACTGTGAGGGAGTGGTGCATGAAGTGACAAATTCATCCTGGTCCCCCCTCTATGCAGCTGCTTCACCTAGCCTTTGTGATAAGGTCACATGTAGACTTCAGCAGTGCGTAGATGGTCCCCTTTTTGGTACAGACTTCTATCTATTGAAAACATTAAATATGCATAGCATATATTTAGCAAATATAAAAGTGCATAGCAAAAAGCGTTAGCTTTTGCTAGGGATATAACTCTTTATTGATTTCCTTCCTGAATGGAAGAAGGAATCATTTCATCTATTTTGTCCCTACAGTGTACCTACGGGATTGCCTGATTCCATATAACCCCCCAAGATCACTCCATTCTGAAGACCAGAACCTTCTCGCCACTCTCAGTGTGAAGTCTTTCCATCTGACTTCGACGCGGCGCAGGACCTTCTCTGGAATTCGCTACCATCAGAAATGCGGGCCCTACGAAATTTGGCTTATTTCCGTCGAGCCTGCAAGACGCTTTTGTTTAGACAAGCGTTTGGAACCCTGTGACTTAAACATATTTTATCTACTGTTTTATGTTTATCTTATTCTATGTTTTTCCCATTGTCTGTTACTGAGTTGTGTTGTAAACCGCTCCGAGCCTTTGGGAGTGGCGGTCTACAAATCCAAATAAATAAATAAATACTTTTTGAGAATGCAAGCGTTTCTGCACAGTATTTGAATACTGTGTATACTTTAAAACTTGATAAGAGGAAAAGGCATTTCTGAAATATAAATATAGATTTTCCGTTTAGGAAATGTGTTTTGGGTTAGAAAACATGCATTTTGCACACAAAAAATGTACTGATACCTGGAGAAAAATTATTGAGTTCTTTTTGACACATGAATCTGCACATATGTATTAGCTGTAGAAAGTTGAGCAAAGACATTTAAATATAAATAATTCACATAATTACATCAGTTTGTACACAGAAAAGGGTTTTCTGTGAAAAAACCCTACAAAAAGTAACTCCCTACTTTTGCACAATAGTTTATTTTGCGCAAACTATACATTTTCCATCCAAATATATACCCTCTGTTCAAGACAATGCAATCTTGTGCAAATGATGTCTCCTCTAACAAAGGACCTACATATCTCAATGGTAGTCTACTTTTCCTTGGCAAGGGTGTCTTGATATCCCATCCTCTTTATTGATCAAGGCTGCACACATGCATGGGTATTCTTCCCAACTTCACTCTACTATTATAAATAATATATTTGTCTGTGTAAATGATGTGGTCAAATATACGGTATGAGATCAGGTTTTACATGGTAAAATATATTGTTCTGTCTGAATTATTATATACATGGAACTCAGGCCTCTCTTACCTCTAAACGTAGGAAGACTGTGCCTGGGGATAGGTTTTCAGGAATGGTCACTGTATAAGAAGCATTAGTAAACACTGGGCTGTTGTCATCTATATCCAGCACTTTGATACCCAGAGTTAATGTTGTACGACGGGCATCCACAGCTCCATCTGTTGCTTCAACAGTGAGTTCATAATAATCCTTTTTTTCTCTATTTAACTTTACTGATGTATAAATGCTGCCATTAGAGGTTATACGAAAAAGGTGGTTGAGATTTGCCAAACTGTACCGAACTTGCCCATTTACTCCCGCATCAGGATCAGTAGCCTAAAAGAAAAAAAATGTTTTTCATTAGAAGCAAGCAACATGTAGTGTAAAGAGATTCATTCCAGGTCATTTCATGAAATTACTTTTTAAATTATCTGATCTAAAGCTCTATGACTTGGGAAAGCCTGGACATTCGAAATTATTACATATGCATCCATGAAAAGAATTCATATTCCAATGTTTTTTGCATGTTACGGGAAGTCCCAAGCAGACATAATAAGTAAAAAATATGTTGGCCTGCCATTACTTCAGTTAAGAAACTAAAGTTTGTGGCAACAATCTTAAAATCAGGTAGGATCTAGATAAATATATACCAGGGTTTTAGATTTCAACCTATTCATGAAAATAGTAGCTAACAAATCAGCTCTGTCCAATTCCTTACAAGACCTGTTTTCGAGAAGTTTTTAGATTAACTATGCAGAGAAGGAAGTTCTCAGAAGACCAGATTTAGTCCCCCGTTTCCATGAATATAAGGATTTAGACATCCATAATTTGAAAATATATTTTATAAATCCCAAAATCAAACCTTGATTTTGCCATTCCATTTAAGGCACACCATTTTACTACACCACTGTATATAATAAGACCTGAGTATCCACAGGTTTTGGTATCCATGGGGGACCCTGGAACCAAACTTCAGTGGATACCAAAGATCCATTACATATGCTCATACTTTCTTCTGACTATTACCGGTTTCTATTTTTGGTTACGAGTTACTAGGGTGACTAAGAGACATGGCACTCTTCCTCCAGTCACTTTCTGTAGTCACTTCCTTCAACCACTTGCTGATCTGCCATCCAAGCTATGCTTGGAAAACTAAGAGGGGGACACGATTTGAAAGATAAAGGAAGAACATTCAAAATTTCACCACATCTAAGGTGGTATCACCTATTTTCTTAACTTTAATTGAATCAAGGCATAGCAACTTTGGCCATGTAAGTGAAATGAAGTGCACTTCCATCTGTGCACATTTATAAAAGAGTCTCCAGATGACTCCACAAGATAATATAACACAAAAGTCCTTGGTTATCAGCACTACTGTCAGGAAGTTTCCCAAGGCATTTAATACCCTGCCATGGTGCTCAGTGTGAGGCATGATAATGAAACCATTTATCTTCATGGAATCAATTAAAAGTTAATTAAAATTGTTAATAAAAAATCACACACTTGTTCCCCTTTTGTACTACATCAATACAATAAACATTAATGACTTCAGCTTTCTCTCTCTCTCATGGTAAACATATCCTTACAAACAATATCTTACTATGGGGGCAGCATATATCTTACTCCTTTGCCACTACTTCTCCAGCAGAAATGGCAAGACTGACAAGTATATTCAGTGGAAATAGGCTGCTTTCTTCTTTTTTAAAAGATATTTTTATTGATTTTGTGGGTATAATGTGATACAAATAAAAAAATCATTTCACAAACACACTTATTTTATCTATTAAAACTTGAAAAAAATACATAACAGAAAAAGTGATATGAAAAAGTGTGGAGAAGAAACAGCAAAAAAGAAAAAGGAAAAACGAAAAAAGAAAGAAAAAGAAAAGAAAATCCTAGAAAAAGATATAAGTGACTTCCACTCTTCTCCTTCATGGGGTGGGTTTGCTCTTGTTGCTTAGTCCATTATCTCCTTAGTTCCTGGAGATTTATATTGTTATCCCAACATTTTTCCAACGAATAATTCCCTTTACTTTATTTATAATACAAAGGTAATCTATTTATAAAACAGGTTTTTTCTTATGATGAAATCACTGATACAATGGTGATATTGCTTTTTGAACCTAAGATGCCCTCAACACAAAAATTCCTTATCTGGAAGTTATATAGTGCTTGCTTGTTTCTTGAATATCTCACATTTTTCATATCACTATGCAGGCCCGGATTACCCATAAAGCCATCTGAGGCCATGGCCTCGGGCGGCAGAATGGGGGGGGGGGGCGATTTGGACCCCCCAAGATAATTTTTTTTAAAGTTCGATCTTTGGCGTTTCTGCGCCTGCGCGCAGAGTGCCATAGACTCTCAGAGACAGTTCTGCTGCCTCTGCGAATCTATGGCGCCCCCTGCGTGCAGGCGCAGAAGCGCCAATGATCGTCCCTCCCTTCTAAAGCCCTCTCTCCTAAACCCTCCCTCCCAAAGCCGCTTCTGAGGCGGCCGGCATGTCACAGCCCTGGGAGGGGCAAACCGTGGGGGAGATGCTCCCTCATAGCTTGCCCCTCCCTCCCAAGGCCACGGCATGCCGCCTGCCACAGAAGCGGCGAAATCTGAGGCGGCCGGCATGTCACGGCCCTGGGAGGGAGGGGCGAACCGCGGGGAGATGCTCCTCATAGCTCGTCCCTTTCTCCCAAGGCCGGCATGCCACCCTCCTCAGAAGCAGCAAAATCTGAGGCAGCCGGCATGTCACGGCCCCGGAAGGGCGGGGCGAGCCGCAGGGAGGCCCCCGCCCTTGGGGCCACTGCCGCGCATGTGCAGCATCGGCTTTGGGGGTGGGGCTTTCCTTCCTCCTCCTCGCACCTGTGGGGGCGGACCTGGGGGAGGGGCGGGGGAGAGGAGGGGGCTGAGCCGGTGGCTGGGCGGAGCTGGGGGCGGGGGCAGTGTCTTTGGCCTTGGCCGGCCAAAGACCATGATCCGGGCCTGTCACTATGAATCAAGGGGGCTGTGCAACATTAACTACCAGTAGTGAATATTGCAGTATCTCTTAGCTTCCTGACATTGTAAATAAAAAATACATGGCAATCTGAATAAGTACATGGATTTTATACAGACAAATGTATGGTTGTTTTGCAATAAACTGGCACACAATACGGTGGATTGATTATTTCCATTTTGCAAAGGGAGAACTAAGGACAAGAGCTAGCAACTATGTCAGATCATCAGTATGGGTTGGTTTTCGAATTCAGGCTTCAGATTATTTTTACATAAGAGCATTTCTGTATAGAAAACCTGTTTTATACTAATGGCCTCACTCTACAAAATGTGAGACAGCTAGTTCTAGGTCTAGATACTTGGATATTTTTTTTGCTTTGATGTGAAAAGAAGATATCATCAGTGAACTGTCATGGCAGCTATGAATCACAGCCATCATAAAATGTCCCTTTCACAACCCCCCTTCACATTTGTGGTTAGGGCTGATGAATCTTGCACCAAGTGAGTAAACTGTAGGGTGCAACTTTAAAATGCAGATCAAAAAAGAAACTGGTTGTAGTAGCAAAAAGACAGATGCCAGTTAAACTCACAAAAACAATTCTGCCTGGTTGACTAGAGATACCCAAGATGATGCCAAAACAATCAGGGATTCATCCTGGTAGGTGATGACTGTGTTGCCCACAGCTGCCCAAAGACATGGGCAAAGAATTGTTATTTGGCTTCATTTCGTAATTGAAATGTAATTAATAATGATTTTCATTTTTATTCAATAGGCCAGCTGGGAGGCTAGGCTAGAATGGAGGGCTTGCTCTCCTCTCTTCCCTCCCTCCTCCCCCCCAGCTCAGAAGCATCGCAGGGAGGGAAGAAGGGAGTGCTTGTCTCCCTCCTTCCCTCCCCCGCTAAGCCATGGCATGGTATAGATGTTAGCAGGGGAGTTCGCCTCCCCACCTCCTCCCCTGCATGCAAATAATGCGAGACAAGCCTTGTCTCGTGTTATTCGCATGCAGGGGAGGAGGTGGGGGCTTGCCTCCTCACTTCTTTCCCTGCTTGGGAATAAAGCGCCTGCCTCAGCTAGCGAGAGGAGAAAGGTAGGTGCTGCTGCCCTCCAGTCTCCTCTCATGAGTTGAGAACGGAGGCGGGAAAAAACGACCTAATAATGTGACCTTTAGAAAAAATTGCGATCCTAGGTTCGGTTTTGAAATTTCTCTTCCGGGTTGGACCCCGAGGGTCAATATAAGGTATAAATAATTTCAAATATGAAAAATAACGGATTTCAAAGTATTTTAAACTGGAGTTATCCACCCCTAGTACACACACTGCACTTTACTTGCTTGAATAAGGCAGGCAATTCAAAGTTCAGCATATTTTAATGTACTTATAAACATAAGTGTTTTTCTTTATTAGGGACATACACTCATATGTGTTGCTGTTGTAATATTTGCTTATTTCATGTTCTGTAGAGCTTTTTCCCCAGTTCCTCAAATGGTTTGCTAGTTAAGATGCTTGTCTTGATATTTCATCAATGAAATGATGTCCACTTTAACATTTGCAGGAACACACAGTAATATGAAGCAGGTTTTCTTCTGTTTGCTCACAGTTATCCACAAAAGCAGGTGACACATGTCAGAATTTGATGTCACATAAATGGCATCAATAATAGGCTTAATCTATCTAAACAGGGAAATCCAATGTGTGTGATCTAACAGTTTGCTTTTAAACAAGCCACAAGAAAGCAATTACACAGAAGTTAATTTGATTGCAACAATACCCATTGTGTTGAAGTGCTTATTTTTTATTATAGGATTGAATATGTATTGAAATGTTAGGATAAGGTGAACCGGAGAGAGAGCTGATATTAAGAGCACAGTTCTGCAGGGAGAGCACAGTTGCCATAGCAACGTGGCTCTGAGGCAGAAGTGGGAGGAGTCAACGGCTTCTGCCAGAGCCAGGAATAGAATTCTGGGGAAGTTTGAAATTGGACAGTTTAACTGTCAGACCAGCTCTAAGACAGTTAGTATCGAGAGCTCAGAGAGAGCAGTTAGGTCTGACCAGCTCTAGAGAGAGAGCAGGGTTAGGAGTCATTGTTTAAGGCTGTGAGAATACAGTCTTGGTGAGCTGAGCTTGCGAGCCAGCTAGTTTCATGTAAAGCCTGAGGGCTAAATAAAGACAAAGTGTCTGAAGAAGGCCAGAGTGCCTATGTGTTGAAAGAGTTAGAAGGATCTAGCTGAGGAATAGCAATAGTTAAGCATTGCAACTTAGTATTTGCTATAAATAGAACATTTGTAACCTTTTAAAGTTGTGCCTCCTCAGAAGAGTTATACAAAATATCAAACCAAGCTTTTGTACCAGAATAAACTGTTTATTGTTATTTCATCTTGAAACCTCTCTGTGCCATTGATTTCAAACGTCAAGCCTCATTTTAAAAGTTTATTCCTGTCTCACAAGAACCCTCATTAACCCTCACAAATAGTTTGCCTCACAAAAGTGTTCCAGTTGGTTTTGAAGCAGGTTTGGTACTTTTCCGAGCATAGAGAGTACAGTCAGAGAGTGATGCTACTTGCGTGTCAACTCTGAAAAAGAGGGTTTGGTGTCTGGAATCAGACAGGCACTTGCTATGGAAGACTAACACCCTGATTAAATGCATTTTAATACACTCTGTGCCCAATTTAAACCATATAGGCTAGATGAGTGGAAACAGTGCAGCTTGAGCTATAAAAGTTAATGGGATTCTTAATGTAAATGGAAAACACTACTGCGCATGGCAAAGAGTCCGACCTTCTCCGCTGCTGGCAGGGAGCCCGGAACTAATGTTGCAAGTAAAAGAACAGAGAGGCTCAGCATTGATAGCTTGC